>JAUTXW010001724.1:220000-353276 GCA_030620095.1 Kuschelorhynchus macadamiae
TTAATATATACATGAACCATCAATACAAATTGTAAAAAATTTAATTTATCAGTAGAATTGAACTTCGGGCCTCTAAAAACTCTGAAAACCATTTGAATGATGATTTGGATCATTCACTGCCTCCTCCACCACATACATCAGTTACTTACACAACAAATATTTTATGTCCAGTATAAAGTCATTATATTATATCAACATTTATTAAGATGTATTATTTCATTATCTACCGTAATAGCCCGGCGACAAATAACTTTACTCTCCTCCCCATGCACCAAATTTCCAGGCAATATATTGAAGCATTTTAAAATTTACTGTGGAAACTCCTTCACATAAAAAAATTCAGAATGGAACTATTACGCCATTTTTATTATTTTCTAATAATAAAAAAAATTAAGTCGGGGTTGCACCTAATGGGACGCGCTCAAGCACATGGTTTGGTTAATTATAATTCAAATACCAAAAGTGGCCTATGAGTCTAAAGCGTAGGGTATTAGACACAAACCTTAGCTTAAAGAACGCGTGCGTTCGAGTCTCATGATATCAGAATAATTTTTTTTAGTATTTATTTATTTTTTTAACATATTCTATGAAAGAATATACAAAATGATCTATTTAAATATTAATTAAGTCTGTATATATGTATTTAAAACAGAATGCGTTTTTTTGTTGGGTTTTGGCCCGTCGCTCTCACTCTCTCTGTGTTACCTACAGTAGTATTATACCTTTTATTTATTTTTATTATATATCTAGTTTTAAGATGTAATTATAAAAATATAGTTGCCATTGAATTTCAACGGGGTCTTACTGGTATTCAATAATAATAATGAATGTTGCCTCCTAAAAAAAATATTACGCTCATATTAAAGCCCACCCATAATTAAAAGTCTCGCTACGCCACTGGTCACGTGATTTCTGGGAGTTTTTGAAAACTCAGATCATTACGTTATGCATTTAACTATCCAGAATAATCAAGTAATAGCTCAAGAAAAAAAACATCCTTGAGTAAGAGTAAACTCGCACCATCGCTTATCAGCACCGATCAATAACAAGCCGTCCAAACTCAGCATATTTGCACCTCTAGAATTCCATATTCATCAAATAACGTATAAACAAACAAAACGGTGATTACTCGATAATATGTTCGCTATGGTACCATACATAGGTATTTTTAGTCGATGACTCCACGTTATGGAGATAACCGAAATATTTTTGTGGTGACCTTCAACCAGTTAGGAATTGTAAAGTTACGGCACAAAAGTCGTTACAAACAGTTTAGTGTTGTGGTTATTTGTAGTGTAATAGTTTTCTTTTTGTTTGTGATGGGACGGGAATTAGCCAATAAACAGTAAAAAAGTGATGCTAGCAAGGAATTAGTTATATTTGTTAAATTTTCATTTCAAAGATGCCAGTCCATTATTACCATTATTCGGGTTCGGCAATGCCATCGTTTTACACGTCTCGAAATCAAAATACCTTATCGAACGCAAACATTTTTAAATAATTACTAATTCTACAGATTGTTTGTAACAAAATAAAAGTAATGTTAAAATTATCAGTACCATAAAAGGTGCCTACAAAATTTATGAAAACAGAATTGGAAAAAAAGAAGGGGAAAAGCTTTTTTAAATAAAATAAATAAAATAAACAATCTTTGAAAAAAAAATCGTGGCGAAATGTTGCTTGCACGGCTTATTTTGTCAATTGTGTATTTCCCGCGTGAAAACCAAATACAAATGATTGGGCACTAATTTTCTTTTTTATCAAAAATATACATATTTCACGACCGTGATGCAGTATATGAATATTTACCAATTACTCTTTAACGTTGACACAGTGACAGATGTGAAAAATGCAGTTTTCGCGGAGAAAATGTTGAAATACTCATAACGAGATACTAAAAAAAAACAGTATAATAGAAAGCTTTATATATATATATATTTTTTTTTTTTTTTGTTGCGTTTTCTTAAACCATGTATAATATTTTTTTGTTAAAAATTCTTGGGTACTGGTTTATTTTCTTAAAAGAATTATTTATTTCCTTAAAGTTTCGCGCTTCATAGAGAGCTTTTTCAAAAGGATATTATTGGCCTTTTTTAATGTAACAATCTCTTTTGGCTTGCGAGCTTTCCGCAGGCTATAGAAACATCTTTGAGGTTTTGTTCACAAATCCGTCCATAAGTTATTCGGATGTCTTGTAGGAATGGCATCTTGGTTGTTAGCAATTTTTAACCCTTGCTGTAATATTTTTGTTGCGTTTTCTTAAACCATGTCTAATATTTTTTTGTTAAAAATTCTTGGGTACTGGTTTATTTTCTTAAAAGAATTATTTATTTCCTTAACGTTTCGCGCTTCATAGAGAGCTTTTTCAAAAGGATATTATTGGCCTTTTTTTATGTAACAATCTCTTTTGGCTTGCGAGCTTTCCGTAGGCTATAGAAACACCAAGAATTTTTAACAAATATATATATATATATATATATATATATATATATATATATATATATATATATATATATATATATATATATATATATATATATATATATATATATATATATATATATATATATATATATATATATATATATATATATATATATAGCTTTAGCTAAAACCATATCTCATTCAAAAAATGTTTTTACACTTCTCTGTTCCCAGGTATTTCATTATTAAATTCAACCCATTTTAACTAAATTTTAGAATATTTATTCAGTTACAGTGCTTAAATTATTTAAAAAAAAAATGGTTAGTACTAACATAGCTTGTCACAAAAATTTATTGAAGTTGAAAAACAGCTATAATCATAATGCGACAAAATTGGTCTTTCTTCGGAATTTGGTTCATTTTTGAAAATTGAAAGTGCAACTGAAATTTCTCGTCTTGGAGGCTTTGCCAATAAAATCCACGGTTTGGTAAATATTTTACTAGGGCATTGTTTTGAATTCGCCCCAAAGATGTACCAGTTCATCCCTACATTAAACTTGCTTTTTTGGCCAAATTTAAAGTTAATTATGTAAAAAGTTTTTTAATACTGATTTTCTAAACATGTTTACATCGTTATTTAATTTCGTCATAGACGATCCACGCCAAATTTTGCCAGTTCATCCGTAATCATACTTATTCTTGTACAAATTTTAAACTCAGTTAAATCAGTAATTTTTTAGTACTAACCTTTTAAACCACCATTTTGTTTCGCCATTTTTTTTTTGTTAATTTATCACTATTTTTATACAACGTTCGTTTTCCTGAAAATTTTGTTTAATGTTTAAATTATTTTATTAGGCCGTCTTTTTGTTCCCCCATATTGAATTTACACCTAAATCTTACCTGTTTATTTCTATATCAAGGTTGATTTTTTAAAATTTTATTGGGCGACCGTATTGGATTCTACCAAAATTTTACCATTTTATTCTTATATCACACTTCATTTTCTTGCAATATTTTGCTACTAGATTTATAAAGCATTTTGTTAGGCCGGCATTTTGGATATGTACTAAAATGTTTCCAGTTCAACCCTATATGACCCTTGATTTTTGAACAGAAGTTATTCATGTAAGTACTTACTGTACTGTAAGTGCAAATTCTATTTGGCACCTAATAAGATGGTTAAGAAGCCAGACAAATTTCATTTTCTTGGATCAAGACCTAATTTCTATCGAGGAGCTTAAAAAATGACATAATTCATTCATTTTGTCTGTTATATCTTATTTTATTAATTTAAAACACTTTATAATTAGGTTTTATATGTTTTATTAACAACTGATGCAGTATTTTCAAAATGATAACAAAAAGACAAGTTTCTTCTTATGACGAACTACTAGCTGTAAGTAACGTCTGCAGCACCACCTTTTTTTAATAATTAAAACAAATACATAATATAGAAGTCTACGTTATCTTAAACATAGAGATGAACATGATTACTCTATTTTAATTTTACAAACTTAAGATTAAACTTATACAAAATAAAAACATAACTAATCTCTATACCTAGCGGGTTTTGAAACAACTTTACCTGATTTTGTGGTAATCGGTTGAGATCCATTATTAAAAGGAGAAATATTACTTAAAGGTTGAGCCTCACTCCTAGGAAGATTATCTCTATTAGAAAGGTTATTTTGGCTGTCTGTAAAAGAAGTAGGTTCACAATTAAAATCATTCGGAGGATTATAGTGATCATACTGTAACATAGGAACTTCATTAGGAGAGTGGCTTATAAAAGGATTTTTTTCCTTAACTATCTTAAACTAAGTATGAACCTAGACTACTACATTAACCCACTACTTCCCCTGGCACCCAAAGTTTTTCTTTTCCTTTACACTACAACCCACTGAAAATTCTGAATATACTTTAGAATTTTGATTTTTTGATCTAAGCCATTTGTCATGTGGTTTGTCAAGATAATATTATTTTGATTTAAAAATTTATTTGACATAGGTAAAAAGGTACGAAGAAGTTTTTATACCCAAGTTCTGCTGGTGACACATTTAAACCTGCAAGGGGTGTATTAGACTTAGGATATCTGGGATTTGACGTCATTAATTTAAAATTCCAATCTTGTGCAAAGCTTCTAAATTCATGACTGTTATAAGGAGTATTATCTAATACAAATGTCATAGGAATGCTACAAGTTGAAAACAATTTTTTTAAAATGCCTATTACTCCAGTTGCAGTTTTTGTTTCTAGTTTGTTTAATTCTATCCAGTTTGAGAAAAAACAACACTTTCAATAACAAGGTAATCTAGTCCTGCAAAATGTAGAATATCAGCACCCACTTTGAAAAAATTACGTAGGTATTTTGGTTTTTTTCTATACCAAAATAAGCAATATGTAACTTATGTAGCATTAAATTATGAAGACTTTTAGGTATGACTAATTCTAATTTATTGTAATTCTTTTAGTCTTTCACAAGAAATTGGAACCTCCACTTCCAATGAAGGAACTATTATAGGGTCATTACATTCATTAACTTTAGTCTTTATAAAAAATCTTGACAAAAGCTTTAGTATATATATGCTTTCCAGCTAAATATTCTACTTTAAAGTTATATTTTAGTAATTTTTATTTTAAACGTTGAATTCGGCTGCTTACTTTATAGAAATCTTTTTTACAAATAGAAACCAATGGTAAATGATCAGTTTTGATCAATATTTTCGTACCATACACAAAATTGTGAAATTTACTTAGCGTAAAACCAATGGCTAACAACTCTTTTTGTAGTATAACAGTCTCTGTTAAACTACGTGAACAAAATTATTCAGGCTGTCCGTTTTGTAATAGACACCCTCCAATGCCAAACTAACTGGCATCTGACTGTATTCTGATTGGCAGACTTGATTCAAACATTTTTAAATTCGGTATCTAGTTATTATATTTTTAATCAAGTATAAGTATGATCATTTGGCCAATTCCAGGCAATATTATTTTTAGTCAGTTGTCTTAAAACCGTTAAAAACTTTGGAATATATTTGGTTAAATAATTTATCATTCTAAGTATTCTTTTTTATGATTGGGTATTTCAATCTTTAAAATGGCCGCAATATAGCTAGGATCAGGCTTAACTCCATGTTCACAAAAAATCTGACCCAGATATTTAACCTCTTTTACCTTAAATTGCCCTTTGTCTTTATTAAGCTTTACTCCAAATTTTTTGGCTCTGTTAATTACTTGTGACAAAATTTTATCGTGCATTTCCTCATTATACCCTGCTATAATGAAATCATCAAACTATATTCCTATCCCTAAGTTACCAAATATTTTTTCATTCATACGTTGAAACACTTCTAGACTAACATTTAATCTAAATGGTAATCGTTTAAAACAATACTTACCAAATGATGTTATACAATAAGTCTTTTTTATGCTCTGATACTTCTAAAGGTACATGGTAAGGTTTCATTTTCATCTAAAAGACACAAAAACAATGTAGAAACGTACTTAAACAGCGTTGTGTTAAACACAACGCGCTATTCGATAAGGGTAACCAAATCAACACAAACAAAAAAAACTCATTTTAATTAGTGTATATTTATTTTACCGCTTTAGAAATAATAATATGTAAGTTAAATCCGTTTTATTTAGTGGCAAAGCTTTTAAAGCCCAAAAAAAATTAAATTTATTAAAGTTACTCAGTTTAAAATCTTAATTTAACGGTAATCAATAATTTAACAATTATATAAAAAAAGTCATTTTAAAAATTAATCAATTTATTTTAAAGCTCTTATGTAAAATTTTAGGTTACTAGTTACTTTTGATTTACGTGTATAAAAATGAAAAATATATATAAAATACAGTAAAAACACTAAATCCACATAATTTGTTACATTAAAAAAAACTAAACCAAAAATGGTAACTGAAGTCTGTATTCTTTAAACGAGCCCCAAAAACCTAGGAATTTCTTTGTATTTAGAGTTTTGATTTGTAAATAAAATAGCCCCGGCTATTTATGTTGAAGTTGATTAATAGCAAAAACAAAATAAACATATATATATATATAAACGCTGCACTCGAAACTGTTTGTGGGACTATTCTAAACTATTTGTTTAAGTAAACAACTTAAGAAAAGACAGCACACGAGATCAGCACATTAGGGCTTTAAATTTCGCAACTATCTACAATCCCGGCTAGATAATGGCCCGTCTTACGCTGAAAATATGAGCATTAAGCAAAATCCCGTCTAGCTCTTCGTCTAAAAGAGTCCGTTCATTTTAAAAATCGCCTTGTTACTTTGTTACTGCGTCCCCCTTTGCGTTTAGATGGCTACCCATACATTAATAATGCTTGGGAAGCAATAATGGCTTTTTAATATAACTAGCAGTTCGGTGAAATGCTAAAGCGATGGTTGAGCAAGGGCTTTTTAGCAAACGAGAGCTGAATAAATTATTATTGGTTATTATTTTTAGAGTAATACTGCTATTTAATACGAAGAACATGTCTAAAAAAAATTATGAACTACATGTATATTTAGAGATATTAAATGAAAACGAATTTTTGGCCAATATCTTCTGAGGCTCTACTGAAATACTTATGAAGCGTTTCCTGATATATTATGTTAATTAATGTATAATGAAAACCTTTTTAAATACTTTTTAATGTAGAATTACTCCCTAAAATGTTTCATCGTCTTTTCCGGATACCCTGTTATATGTTTTGGCGAACGTTATGCTCTGCAATTCTCTGAAAACTGCATTTTCGCCTAATGATTTTTTATGATTCATACGTATTGCAAAATAAATATTGATTGTGTATTTATTTTATACTTTGTTTGCCTTTTAAAAATGACAATTGCTTTGAAATAAGCAGTCTCTCTTATCAGCTAAAGGTGAAAAAATATATCTGATAAGAAATTGTAAAGATAAATGTGTCGTATTAATTCCAGTTATTTTCCTTGCTAGTAAGCTATTTTTCGGGCAAATTGTTCTATTTTTTTTGCCCTTTATTCTTAGCATCATTGGCGTTAATAATTCTATATTAAACTGACAACTCAAAATGTCGAATAATAAAATAGAGTTTTTACATCATAGTGTAAATGAGGAATTAAACAATAATGTGCTAAAAGTGAATGGCGCAACCGAGGGTGAATCGTCGGATTTCATTGGTCTTAATAGTGACCGTCTTGGAAATAGTGAAAATTATCCAAATGAAAGTGATGTTATTAATAGTTTTATGGAATCTTCTAATGATGAAGTAAGAAATCAAGTAATTTGTGAGGGTATATTTTGAATTTGAGCTAGGTATTTATTTAGAGATAATTTTCTCAGTCTGGCAATTTTTTTTTATTTTCTTTTGTCACTTTTGCTCACCTAAATATTTTTTTTAAATTTTTTTGACGTGACAAAGTTATGAATAAAGGTTCACTTCGCACATAAATTATGGAATGGGTAAAAAAGAACGTCAATTTCAAATGACTATATTTTCGTTGTAAATTATTCGCTCAAGATGATTTTTTTTGACGAGTAGGTAATTTCTTTATCTTTTTAGCACGGTACATGATCGATGCATCCCGGCTTTGTTGTACAGGGGGGGGGGGAGGCAAAAAAATACAAGACCGTGCAAATTTTATTACATTGAAAACTGACGTACGGGACACACCAGGTGATGAAATTTTCATTTTATGATTGTCTTGGGTGTAGTTTCCAAGCAAGTTTTTGCTGTATCAAAAACCCTGCCATCTGGTTGATGATAAGAAATTTTTTTTTTCAGTTACGGGTAAAAAAAAGCCTTTTCTTGAAATATTTGCCACGTTAAGCCTTAGAAATTTTGCTTTAATGAAAATTATCGCGACTTTTGCCGAATTTTACAGGGTGATTCTAAATTTTTACAAACTTAATACCGCCATTAAAAATGATCACCTTTAAAGATTGTTATTAGAGTTTTGATGTATGTAATTTAAATTTTTTTAAATTTAATGCCCTTTACGTTGACAATAATACAGGTAATCACTAAAATACGGAGTGTCCCACGGTATTTTAGCAAATTTTATCCGTTCCTAGTTTTTTGACGGTTTGAGAAAAAGTATTCAATATAAAAGATTAATAATTAATTTTTTTTTATTTTTAAAAAAACTTTTTTGCAAATCAGTAGATACCTAAGTACCCTATTTTTTTAATTAACTTGTTTTTACCTAAGCAAAAAAAGACAAAAAATTCCCAGCTTTATTTATGTAACAAAGACAAGACAAACAATATAGCCCTCGATACACCCTATTGTTTGTTTAGGATAATTTAAGCAATTAGTAACAATAAATAAATACAATACATAATAAAGATTTTTAGTACCTGGTATTCTCACCCCTAGCATTAATAGTGGTTTGATATCTATTGGACATGCATACAATTAAATTGCCGATAAGTTGTAGGGTCTATGTTTTGCCAAAGTCGGAGTGTAAACCGGAGCACCTGTAGATTTTGCGTGCGATTCTCTGATTTCCGAACTTGTCTTCCCATATGGTCCCATACATGCTCAATATGGTTAATATCAGGCCTTCGGGCTGGCGAATCCATTACGGAAATTTCTTAATCTTCGTCTTCCAAATATTCCCTACTGTACCGTGTGTGGACGTACATATTATCATACACGAAAATAAATCCATTTCCAATGACAGGAGCAAAAGGCGCAACGTGGGGCTAAAATTTCCGTTATGTATCGGTCAGTCATCAAAAAGTTCTACAAATACCAAGTTCGTTTTTGCCTCCAACTAAATCCCACCCCAAACCATTACAGACCCACCTCCATGGCAAATGATCTCACGCAAATGCTAAGCGTGCTTTGTGGTGATTCGCTTCTAACTTGGGACCCAATGCTGCTTCGTAGGGTTATATATAAGCTTCCCACAATCTGTTCCGTATTGTTTGTAGACTAATTTGCTTTCCATGTGCAGCGACAAATTCAGCCTTTAGCTTTGAACTCGTAAAAAATCGCTTCCTTAAGCACTGCACCATCAGGAAACGGTCTTCGTTGGGCGTGCTTACTCTAGGATGGACTTGACCCGGTCTTCTTTGATTGGATCCAGTTTCCCTGTACCTTTTAAGAAGTTTTGAAATTGCTCCCTGAGTCTTGCCCAAAACTTGAGCATTATGAGAAATGCTCAGAAAGTCCTCTTGCGTAAGCGCAATCCTCGGATGTTAAGTTTCTGTTATGATTCATTTTTTGTGTTTATTCCTATAAAAAAACGATTTCAAGTAACGTAATTAATTATTAAGTTCCCACTAAAATCAATCACGTCAAAAGTCAAAACTCACCGACAATTTACCAACAAATTGGTAAATCTTAAATCTGGCAAGGTTGCTAAATTTTTCGTTTTAAGGCTGTCAATTGTGATTTTTAATTTATTTTTTTTTAGGAAAACTCTTGCATATTCTACAATTTTTATTTTTGAAATGTAATATTATAAATGGGTACTTTCTGAAAAACCAATATGCGAAAATCGTCTGTCAGGATATTCTACCGGACCTGTCAGAACGGTGGGTTACAACAAAAAGAAACAAAAATAAACGCAATTTAAGAGTGGCAACATAGTTTACCGAAGCCCTGACACATCAAACTTGCAGGTTACAGGCTGAATTGTGACAATAAGTAGGTACAGGTGACTTAAGATATAGGGAGGCAAAGAAAAGCGATACAATTCCAAAAGGCTGTTCCCTGGGACACCTTTTATTTTAGTAAAACTTTGTATTATTGTGAACGTAAAGGGCATTAAGCTTAAGAAAATTTAAATTAAATACACCAAAACTCTAATAAAAATCTTTAAAAGTCATCATTTTCAATGGCGGTATGCAGTTTATAAAAATTTTGAATCACCCTGTAGAATTTGTCAAAATTCGCGATAATTTTTATTAAAGCAAAATTTCTAGACTAAACGTGACAAAAATTTCAAGGAAAGGCGTGTTTTTTTAACCGTAATTGGAAAAAAAATTTATTTTCCAAAAAATGTCATCTTTTTTGCGTAGAAGTACTCAAGATATTCATTCATAAAATAAAAATTTCATGTAACCTGTACGTTACAAGGTCTTGTATTTTTTTGCCCCCCCCCCCCCCCCATGTACAACAAGGCCGGGATGCATCAAACATATACCATTCTAAAAATATAATGAAATTACCTACTCGTCAAAAAAAATTACTCTTGATTGGATTAACTACAACGAAAATATAGCCATTTAAAATTGACGTTTTTTTTACCCATAAAAAAATTTTTAAATTTTATATACAGGTAGAAAAGCTAGGCTTTTTTATGCTTTTTTTTTGTATTTGACACTATCTTAAATAACAACGGATCTGCATTTATTTTTGTAATCGATTGTGTCTCTGTAAGCAAAAAGCAATTAAACTAAATAAGACCTTCCGTTAATTTAAAAATCTAATAGGCGCCGTCAGCCAGTATTAATGAACCATTGTTCAACGTCACGTCTACATTTCCGAAAAATGGTGAGATATCAATAAACAAATATGTATAAGTAACGAAATAAATAGACAGCCTTAGCTTTATCCATTTTTGTAATTGTTTTTATTGCAAGATTTGCAAAAAAAATTGAAAACAAGTTTTATTACTGTAGATCTATAGAAATCAAACGTACAAAAACTCCTCTGGTTTCTTACAAAAAAAAACTAAAAAACTTAAAATAGGCCCAAAGCTTCTAAACGTATTTTTTACGTTTCGTTGGAAATTCCACATTTTACTAAAATGTTAAGAAAACAAAGACAGGTAGTTCACCCTGCATATAAAATTTAAATACATGTTACTTAAGGAAATCGTACCTTTTTATTTCAAATATTTTTATCGCAAAATTATAGGGTGATTTTTGTCGTACCTCACCACTGTGACCTCACCCTGTCACGCATTTTTGAAATTATTAAAAAGCATCAGACTGAATACACAGCTATAAATATACGTTAAAAGAAATAGGGACACGTTTATTTTTTGTTGTTGCGACTCGTTCTGTGAACTATTAAGAATTTTATATATACCGCCTTGTAATGTACTAATCAACTAACATGAATTGTTCTATATAAGTTCTGATAACGTAAGAAACAAATTAATAATATATAAATTACAAGTAGTTTATTTTGTTTGAAGATAAAATAACATCAAATATAAACCGAATTCTCATTATATATATATATATATATATATATATATATATATATATATATATATATATATATATGTTGATATTTATTTGTAACGGTTTTTCAGATATTAATCAATTTCTAATATTTTTGCGGGTTGGGGCTTGGTAAAGTTAATTTTGGTTATTATCAGCTTATAAAGATATATACAAATAATTTTTCTTGAATGGGTCACCCTGTATGTATAATATAGCTCCTAAACTATGCATACTTTGTCTGTACCTAATTCCTCAGTTTCCGACTTGTAAGCATTTATTGATAAAGTTTTCTCAAACATTCATTTTCTATAGTTTTTGTAATACCTACTAGGCTATGAAAACCATGGCAAGAACTGTTATCAATATGTTTAAATATTCGAATACGGATTTATTAAATTTTTCTATTATATGGACAGTGCGATAAAGTAATCAGTAGAACGTATAGAACTTTATTTAAGATGTATCTGAATTTATCACAATCGAATCCAAAACAATTTTAGACGTTTGGTTCAACTTTAAAAACACCCCAAAATTTGCTCGGACCTTTGAGTTCCATTGAAGATAATGAAATTAACGTTTTGGCGTATTCCCAATCATCGATACATACGCCGAAGAAGATTTGGGCATATACTCATGTGTTATGGAGAAACAGCACATGCGTGACCAAGTTTATCAATTCAAGCTGTTAAGCTTAAAGAATGTCCATCCACAAAGAATCGACTTTATTATTATTACATATACATATATGCAGGAAGATCCAAAATTATATTGACCGATGAGTTGAAATTTTCAAGAAAGGGCATTTTAATCGATCTAATCGCCATTTCTGGGCCAGTGAAAATCTTTATGTTACATAGAACTCAGGATTCCAGGGAAAATTCAGTGTTTTCTATTTACTAACGGACAATCAAGTTAGGTATGTGATAATCTCTTATGTATGACGAGAAACTAAACCCCAGAAAGTACTTAGATATTTTAAGAAAAGTCCATGGTTTTACTAAGCGTCTTTCTTGAAAAGTACTGAAACTGCTGGTATCAATTGAACGGAGCCCCTGAACATTGCACAGCAGAAGTAAGCGTGGATATGCATCTGATTATTTGTGATAGATCGTTTAGGTGTCTGGGACCGTTGAATTGTCCACCAAGGTCGCCTGAGTTAACCACTTTTGGCATATACTAAAGGCATACGTTAACAAGACACCAGTAAATATCGGAGACTAACAAGAACATCGAGTGATTCAAACAATGGAAGGTATTGACTCCAATGAAATAAAAAATGTCCCATTAAAAAATATATATTTCCATGTACTTTTATTAGTTGCTAATTAACTTTTGTTTCTGAGCCACCATGTGTGGTTTAAAACATACATGGCCCAAAGGTCAGACACCCATTTAATCTACTTAACCACAACCAAAATTTCAACTTTAAATAGGGTTGGATTAATATTTGAAAAACGGCTACACTTAGGTATAGAAAAGTGTTTAAGAAAGATAGTTAAAATATAATGTAGATTCTGAAAATTAAAAAATATTAGGCTGTTTCATTTAAAATAACGATGTTTATATCGTTTTGGATAGAACTAGTAAAGTGTTTTAATTATCATATTTTAAAACGATAGTATATTATGCAGCTAAAATTTCGATTAAGGCTGTCTATCAGTACTCCAGAAACGTCTAATACGCCATCCACCGTGAATCAATTTGCACTTATACAAGCAGCCATTTATTATAGCAATCCATTGGATTTTCTGTTCTAAAATAATGCATAACCGGAAGTGCCATTGACTTTTCAATTTCAAATGGAGACCTATGTATTTTTTGCTAATTCTTACTTTATTCTATTTTCCTTTCAGCGATATGACAAGTGACTTTTTAATTAAAATTGCTGACACTATTTAAGAAACTTGTATTAACTAACCTCAATCGAACTTAAAATTTGCTTGCATAATCTAAATTACCAATATTGTTTTGATATTTCAGGCCGAGGCACGTCTATGGGCAAAACGACAGGCACGAGCGGAAGCGCGAGAGATACGTATGCGCGAGTTAGAACGCATGCAGCGCGAGCAGGAGGAAAACGCTGATCGACAATTCGACATGCTTGTAGCCTCAACTGAACCAGTCTGGGGTCCCCGGAACCGTGGCACACCTACCACGGCGAGGCACCGCCCAGCTAGTCGTAGAAATTCCGAAGACTCTCTTGAAGATGGTGGTGGAGGCGGAAGTTTACGAGATCTACGGGTGAGCAAATAAAACTAAATTATATATGCTACAACCAGCCTAATAATCAACACAAAGTTGCTTAAATATATTATTTTTGGGTTTTCTTATTTCAATTCTTTTAGCTAGCTTTCAGTCTGCTACCGCACCATAGTTATATCACACTTTACTTTTTCTTACTGCAATGGCGTAGTATGACTGAGAGTCGTCACGCTTTACATTGTTGATTAAATTTCAACCATGTGAACATTTTAAAAACGCACCTTAAGGATTATGGTTACTAAAACCAATGAACTCTACTCTCTACTAACTTACTATGTAACTGGAATTCGTCGAACTACGAAAGTGAGGCAACCAGCCGACTTACGGGGTTGTCGTCTCGTTCTTTATACTAAACTTAGAATATATATAATCTTAACGCTTGGTTAAAAAAAAGCAGCTCTTTATATCTTATTTGAAAAAAATACAGCATTATAGATTTTTGTATTTTCGGGTGTGTAGGAAATAAGGTACTGCGTAAAGTTTTATTTGAATAAAGATAATAACATTTTTCTTTTTTAACCAAACGTTAAGGATGTATGAGAATATAAGAATAAAATAGAATTTAGATAAAGTGAATTTAATTTTTTCATTATTACACTTTAGTCCAAAGCACAATGATTTTAAATGCGTGATTAATAATTCAATAACACAAAATTGAAAATTCTATAACGAGTTATTAAATTAGTCCAAAACATAAAAAGCATTTTGGTAAAACCTTTTACATTTGATTAATCTAAACTGCTGGAACTTCGAAGTGCACCAAGGAAATTTTTACTGGAAATTCAATACCGATAAAGATTTTGAGTTGCGGTTCTCGGTTTTTGTTTGATCAACGCCTAAAATATGCGGCCCGATAAGGACAGCCTCAGGACTCCATCGTAACCGTCTTATACAGGGTGTTATATAAGACCTTGTCATTTTTTTAAAAGTTTGTTCTTCAAGAACTCTTACTGTGGAAGATTTATTTTTGATCTGCTGAACAAATGATAAAACGTTATATTCAAACTGTTTTAAATTAACTGTGAAAACACTAGAGCAAAGTTCAAATTTAAAAAACTGTTTCGGTAGAAATTGTTCGTTATTACTAAATAGCATTAGAAGTAAGGTAGCTTACTTACTACCCAACACATCATTCATCCCCCCCTCAGTTTTTGGTTAACCCTGTATACAATATTCAGGTTGGAAGATTCAAGGGTGCCAACCCTGTTTACAATCTGATAGACATACCTTTGATTGCCACAAGTGGGCTTTATTCAGCAGATCAATAATTTTTTTTTTTTTTTTGAAAAAACCTGTATGTCCGGAACGAAGAAAAAAATTCAAAATCGCTAGAAATTCTTTTTTCGTATCTAACTCTAGATTATTTTGGTTGAACAAAGTTAAAAAGAAATGTTCTACAGTAAAAGTTGTAGTGGATCAAACTTTTTAATACATTTCAGAATCTTATATAACATCCTGTTTAAGACGGTTGCGGTGGAGTCCTGAGGCTATCCTTATCAGGCTGCATACTCTGGGTATTGATCAAACAGATGGCGAAAACCGCAACTCAAAATCTTCATCTGTAATGAAAATATTTCATTTATGTTTTCCAGTAAAAATTTCCTTGGTGCACTTCGAAGTTTCAGCAGTTTATTACATATATAAAAGCGAAATCCACTCTTTGACTGACTGAAAACCATATCTTTCAGTGGAATGTATTTTTCCTTTTTCAATAGTATCTTTTTAACCAAATGAGTTGTTAAAACAGTTCATTCGTCAGTGGCTTATGAAAATTGTTTTCTGAAAACTGATTTCTGGATTTTCTGAAATTCCAAGGGGTAAAAAGCGGTAGATTGTGTTTTTCCATTTTTTTTTCGATATTTCTTCCACTTGATATGTTTTAAAACAATTCTTTCTTTAATGCCTTTCAAAAATAAAAATCTCAAAACCAGTTTCTGGGGTTTTTAAAATTACACACTTAAGGGAGTGAAAAAGGGGTGAATTTTGTTTTTCCTTTTTATTTACAATATCTCTTCAACTAAACCAGTTTTTAGAACTATTCTTTCGTCAATGGCTTTCTGGCTTTCAAAAATAGCTATCTAAAAACCAATTTCTGAAGTTTTTGCAGTTTTACCCTTAAGGGGATGAAGTGCGTTTTTCCTTTTTTTACAATCTTATACCTAAATGAGTTTTTAAAATTATTCCTTAGTCAGTGAGTTTCAGAAGTATTTGTCTACAAATCCACTTTTGAATTTTTTAAAGTTTCACACTTAAATGGGTGGAATTCGTTTTGACTTTTTTTACAATATCTCTAACTAAATAAAATTTTAAGCCGATTCTCTCATTAACGGTTTTTAAAAATATTAACTTAAAAATCAATTTCTGTATTTCTTGACATTCCACCTTTAAAGGGGTGAAATGTGTTTCAACTTTTTTTTATAATATCTCTTCAATTAAATGAGTTTTAAAACACGTTTTTGGTCAGTGACTTAAAAAAAATAATTACATATTTAAAAATTAATTTTGATTACATTCCTTAAGGGGTTGAATAGGATTTTACTTTTGTAAACCACTTTAACTAAATGAGATTTTTAAATGATTCATTTGTCAAAAAGTGGTGTTATCATGCACATTGGTAGTTAAATGAGTTTTAACTTTAAAAAATACATATCAAAATCAGCCATCTAAGAGCTGCTGGCAAAACCGAAAAAAAATCGCTTTGGGTTTTAAATAGATAAGCATTAAGATTTTACAGTGAAAACAATTTTCTACGCTGAAAATCTAATTAGCTGCACGTAAAGCATCAATACAGAACCCGAATTAATCGCATCAGGCATTTTAAAATATATGGGTATTATCTTCCCGGGAATAAAACCCTCGTAGCCTCCGTCCGGCGACAACACTTTAAAAATTAAGTTTCACTAGGAAGGAGATCAGTGTATCAACTAGCGACTAATTTAATAAATAGACTTCATAGCCTTTTCATCGATCTGTATAAAGGAGATTTTGCCTTGCGTGGAAGTATTATGATCAGTAAAGCATCAGAAAATATTAAATGTCTCTTGTAGGGATAAAGTAATTTTTAATTTTCTCACTTTTCTGGATTTGCAGCAAAAAAATGTATGGATGAACCCTTGAGGCCCTACATGGTTATAAACGTCTACTGTTACTTTAATTTTTTTAAAATTGCATGCTGAATAGATAATTAGGGTAAATTATTATATAATATACTGTGTTTTACATTAACTTTTTAATGAACAAATGTGAAAAATATACCTAACAAAATATGGTGATGTTATCCAATTAAATATTTGTCAAGTGGAAAATTAACTGACATTTGAGATTTTATAATTAATCGGCCATTTTCTCGTATTCAAGAAGCAAAGTTGCCAAGTGTTATTCCGTTTTGTCTGCCTAGGAATCATTAATTATTGTTTATTAGGGCTGAGTTATATAGTTAATAATATTTTTCTGTGTAGTTGAAACGCTATCATCCAAAGCACAAAGTGAAATGGTAAAGGGTTGGCACCAGGTTAGGTGCCGAAGACATCATCGTTAAAGCCATAACTTGCAAAACGATATAGCAGAGGCACTAAAGTCTAATCAAATTTATGATGGACTGCATGTAAACAAAAGTTGATGTGGGTGCAATACGCCTTTAAATAAAGGTGGTCAATGATATAAGTTTCTAGCAAACTTTTGTTTACATGCAGTCTATCTTGAATTTGAATAGACTTTAGGTAAAACGGTGCGGGTTGTATATGTGGATTGGTAGCAGCTTAGGCACTATTGTTAAAACCATACCCAAAATAAAAGACGGTTTTTCGAAATAAATTTAAATCTACCACTTAAATCAATATTACACAAACGCCAATAAATACGCATGATTTAAACATATTTTTGGATTCCTGTATCTTAGAAAACTATAGTGATATTACATTTTAAAATAGAAATCTACCACTTATATGAATATGACACAAACGCCAATAAATACGCATGTTACACTTAAAAGTATTTTTGTATTCCTGTATCTTAGTAAAACTACAGTGATGTTACATTTTAAAGTAGAAATAAATACGCTTGTTACACCACAGTGTTTTTTGGGTCCTGTGTCTTACAATACAAATAAATACGCATGTTATACTTAAAGGTATTTTTTGGGTTGCCTGTGTCTTAAAATACATTAAGATTTACCGCCATTTTTGGTCTTTCGATTATGTCCGGTAACATCGTTAACTTGTTACTGTTCGTAACTACATTTCTAATTAGTTCTCAAGTTTGAAACATTTACATCAGAAGTCAAGAAACGCTGTTAGCATCGTTTTATTTCTAATGCCATAATAGGAGTTTTTGCATTGCAATATTTTGAAAATTGTATAGAATTTAGCTAGTTTCATCAATATGTAATAGCTTTTCTTTGTGATCAACTGCCGCATTTAGGCATAATGTAGCAGCACTCCCAAGTGTAAGCAACAGCAACAACATAAGATGGTGTTGGTTTAAGGCGTTTGATTTCAGAAATTTATAATTCACTGCTTTGCTCCGATTAATTAAAAAAAAGGCTATTATATTAATTGGTCGATTATATGGAGTATATTTGATATATCTACTTGAATTGTAGATAGAAGTTTCAGTTTTATTATTATGCAAAATACTATTTACGTATTCCAAGAAGTTTCTTTTAACCAAACTTTTTAATAGTGAACTTAATTGAGAAAATTATTGTATTGCTATTACCTGTTAGAGTCCGAGTATTTAATATATGCCTTACAGGGAGAACAGCATTACGGGGGCCATAAGGTACACAAAAAAAGTACCGCCATTTTCAGAACATACAGTCTATGCGATATGAAATGAAAGGTAATTGTGTAGATTTTCACAAAATATTTAATATTATTAATTGGTTAGAATCCCATTGTTAGGAGCCGAAAAATTAACACTTTTAGTGAGATTACTTAGTTAAAAGGCGAAGAAAAATGTTTTATATATGAAAGGGAGGTAATCAGATGCACGAATGCCTTTTTAAATGGTAGCTGATAGCTATAGCAAAAACTCATAAGGGACAAGAGCCATACTCTTTAAAAAATCAAATCAATTTAGACGCTTGTGCAGCGCATTCAGAAAGCTAATTGTGCAGCTTGTCGGAAAATTTTCGATTTATTAAAATACCATTGCCAGGAACCGAGAAGTCGAGATTCTTAGGGAGATAACGGAGATTCGTGATGCGCTGCAAATTTGCCCACGCCATTTCGTCTTTTTTTTTAATATACTTACTATGGGACCACTTAGGCAATACCCTAAAAACTTCTTGAAAAATTTATTCCAATTGGTCAAATCATCCCGCAGTAATCGGTGTACAAACAAAAAAATACATTGGGTGGAACTGACAAACCTTCTCATTTTTTGAAGTCGGTTAAAAAGTTGTTTATTTCCTGTGAGACTAGAGGTTAGCCTCAACTCGACATTTAATTTTGAATTTATGTTTTTGTTAGGGTTGTATAATTTATTAAATCTTCTAGTGAAATTATATTGTTTACCCTAAACTGAAACTGCTTTTGCTTTGCCCGACTTGGACGTTTATATTTCAATTTATCACCGAAATATGCGATTAAAACCCATTTAAAACTTTTTCTGGAGTAATCAATAAAGTGTTTCCTTTTTTAAATTGCAGTTGACTTTTTTTTTAATTTAAGTGTGGTACAAGTGAGCTTGCCCCTTTTGATCAACTCCGAATTATGGTAATGACGACGTAAAACTATTTAAAAGCTGTTATATAATAGAGATTTCCGTCAGGTAAATAGCATATATTCGGAATATGCATGTAGCAGCAATTCTCATTATATCTATTTTGTTTCTCTGGCTAAAAAGCAACTTATCTCGTGTGTGTATCTTTTGACCCATGTTATACTGTCTCTGTGGCGCGGACAAGTAAAAATATCCGTTTTTGTAATATGAGTATCTATCTTTTGTCTCTTATTTCATATCACTTGAAGGATGTATATCACTTTCATACACATCAGTTATGAATGTTAAATTAATTATGCTAATGCTTAGTATATGTTAGTTAACTTTATGCATATTACGTATGTAAATTGTAAAATGGAAAATATCATAAATCATGGACAACTTTAACAACTAACGGTAAAATATATTTAAAAAATATATGTTCAATAGGTATAGTTTTTATTTTTAAATAAACATTGCAATACTTTTAAACATACTTGTCAATGGTCCAATTTGAATTTAACTTGATCAATGATTATGTACTATTTAAAATAGTAGTAGATCTTTCGTTCAGCGTGTATAGATTACTTAGATACTTCCTCGGATATATTCGTGATATATTTTTGAGACGAACATATAAATATGCAGAAGAATATTATAATAACACAACTTAATTTCCAGGCGGAACTTAAAGATGTTGAAGAAAGGTTTAGAAAGGCAATGATAGCGAATGCTCAACTGGATAACGATAAAACTGCTCACACATATCAGCTAGAACTTCTTAAAGACAGGTAAGCTTACTATTTATGAAGTAAAAAAACAAATGTTGGAATCATTTAAATTTTTCTAGATTTTTTTCTCATCTCAAGGTAATGCTGTAAATCGGGCTGCAAATTTTTTTGAATACATAGCATTTGATAAGTATTATGAACATCAGGAAGAATGATAGATGTCTTCTATTAAAATGTTGCCATTTGAAAAGTAGCTTCTAGTAAAGCAATACACAGAAATAATTATTATGCAAATTCACTCAATGCTTGCATTTTTTAGATCAATATGCTTTCTGAATATGTTTCATTATTTCCTTTCGAACTTTATACCTCTGCAGACCCGTAATGCCAAAAAAATGTCACGGTCAAGATCTGATAGACCCAACCGTTTAGAGCCGTCTTGATTTGCTGTCTTGTTATAATTGATCGGAACGGGCTATTATTATTCGCATCGACAAAGTTGCCAGAAAGAACATGGCACTATTTAAGTGTAATTTAGGCCTCTGCTGATTTTCCTGAAATTTTAATATGTTGTAGCCGATACAGAAGACTTTTTTATCATTGCTCCAAAGTTCTTTATCTACCGAGTATGCTCGAAAAGTATGGTCAAAGTTATAAAAACGGACATAATAATAATTTTGTTAACTGTTTTCCTACATCGATATTACAATTTGTCCAGATTATTTGTTTTGAAGTTATATTATTTTAATATTTTAAATTAATAGGTGTACCCAAAATCATCATGCTATAATTCCAATGCGAAAGGTGGACATAGAGACAATAAAGAAACTACCTTTCTACATAATTCTTATGTCTTTTTTAAAAACAATTATCACTTTTCTTCTATTTACTTTATTTTAAAACTTCAATTGATAATAATAATTGAAACATACCCTAGCGCTTCCTTATATACCTAGAATTTTCACCGCATGCGTCTGGAAGGATTTTTGGATAAGTAGGCTAACTCTCAAAACAGAAGCTTTGACAGATTTATTTTGATATTGCTAGAACTTGTGTTGTAAGATGTCAATATAAAAAATACTTTTTGAACGCGTTATTATTTACTAATAATTATTATTAAAATGATTAACTGTTTTGTGTGTAACGTTGTTATAGGATGATACTTGTGTAGATTGATTCGGATTCCTCAACATGTAATACATATACATATTTTACATAGTTTTACGAAGATACATAATATATGGAGCTCGCAAAACGTGATTTTTCGAAACACCTCGTAGCTGATGGAAATATAGTTAAAGTAAATATTTAAAAATGTTTTGATAATTACTTGAAATTAAGTTGAGTATTGTCCAGATATTACATTGACTTATGTAGAATATTTTTTCTTGGTGTGCGTGTTTATGACTCTGACCTTCCGTTACGAGCAGATCTGCTAGACTAAAGCCTAGGTTATAGATTGAAAAAGTTTGTGTTTTGCGTCGACCGTTTCAGCTAAGCGTTTAAGCTGGTTCTTAGCCCGACTTATAGATTGAAAACGTTTGCGCTTTGCGTCGCATGTGGAACTAATCTTACTTTTATGCTTATATTTATCGCCTTTTTATGTAATGCAATTTTGTCATGCTTGTTTTTAAGTTTAGGTGCGATTTTTTAATTTGCTGAGAATGGATAATCAAAATCATAGTAATGATGCTTTGTAAAGACTAGGCCACAATAATAATAAATAACTATTCTTGTGACTAGGCATTGTGGACATATTGTGTGCCGCAGCTGTAAAGCTGTTGAAGAGAAGGCAGCAAAGAAGGAGGCGAATTCGGCTTGTTAACTGGGGTAGAAATACTCAAAATTCCTATCAGTATTTTCTTAAAATTAAAGACAATGACCCCAAGCAGTTTTTTTTAATGGATGGAGATGTTATGTGTATATATTAATGTCAAATTTATTACGAAGGACGAACGTTTTGAAAGGCCCTCTAAAATCCGGCAATTTCATTGGTTGCAGCTTAACGCAAACGTCGATTTACATCTTTTCAACGGCTAGCGGAAACTCAAACGGCGACGCAAGACGCAAACATTTCCAATCTATATCCTAGGCTTTAAGCAAAAAAATGCTTGGGGTCATTGTCTTTAATTTTAAGTAAATACTGGTAGGAGTTTTGGGTATTTCTACCCCAATTAACAGGTTAAATTCGTCACCTTCTTTGTCGCCTCCTGTTTAACAACTTTACAGCTGCGGCACACATTCATATGTCCACAATGCCTTCATTAATATGATTTTGATTATCCATTCTCAGCAAATTAAAAAAACTCACATAAACTTAAAATCCAGCAAGACAAAATTGCATTACACATAAAGACGATAAACATAAACATAAAAGTAAGGTTAGTTCCACAGGCGACGCAAAGCGTAATCAATTTCAATCTATAAAATGAGCTAAGACCCAGCGTAAACGGACGACGCAAGACGCAAACTTTTTCAACCTATAACGTAGGCTTTAGAACTTTGGCGTAATGACGAAAATGTCTTCTTTTGATATCGGCTACAACATATTAATATTTAAGGAAAATAAGCAGAGGGCCAAATTACATTTAAATGGGGCCATGTCCTTTAGCTCAAAAACGTGTTTTTTTACTTTTGCGTAGTCGTAGTTTCGAAACGGTTGCGGGTAGGAGGCTGAATTTTGGTACGTTTTTAGTAGACATGCGTGAAAGAAAAATTATCAAATATACTTTGATGCATGAGTGTAATTATCAGAATATTTCTCGAGTAGAACTATATACTGATGATTCGATTCAGTATTGTGTTTTTAGGTTTAATCTCAGTCTTTTCCGGTATTAAGCTTAAGGAATCGTTTTTAATTTGATTTATGTCTAAATGACAACCGCATAATTTTAACAATCGTTACTATAGATGTAGCTGTAGGGAAATTTTCAACTTTTTTGGCCCTGCCGGAAAAATTTCGCGAAAATTTTCCGCATATCGGATTTTTAATACATGAGTGAAAGATTCGGAAAGATGTCCCTCTATGAAATCTCTCGGCCTATTGTTTTTGAGCGCGATTGGCGGATCGCTTGTCAACTTTATTTCGAAAAGAATAATTTAAAGGATGATCACTTCGGGCGTCTCAATGGTACATCCTAGGGACCTAGAAAAAAACCTTTCGACGGGGAAATTAAAGAGGACCAAAATCCTAAATGGGTCTCCGTTTCAAAAATCTCGAATTATTGTAAGTAATGTTGAAAAAGATGAAATATATTTTTTTGCTGAAAATGGCGGTAATTAATTTCGTTTTTCTCCAAGAAGAACGTCGTGGAAACGTGTCTTTTTTACCTTAATATACGTTGAAATATCTTAAAACGCCGCATTTCTCCTATCGAGTTTCTTTTTGTACTGGGGGCGAAATCTTTAAAGTCTCTACTATTTTCACCTATTTTCTGCACTTATCGATTATTGACATTTGAACTGTAATTGCTAGACTGATCGAACTCTGACACGAATTGGCCCATGTTTTATTTAAAACTCCTAACATTTCAAATCGGAGGCTTAAATGGTTTCAGAGATATGATTTTTTTATCGAAAGACAAGTTGCGATTTTTGTCGAAAATTGTGGGCTCATCGGGCCCTGTTTTTAAAAAACTCTTTGACGGACAGATAGCTCATTTAATTGGCTTTGACTCTCGTATTTAATGTTTTTGGTTAGCTCTTCGAAAAATACGTGAAACAAGCGTTCGGAGAAATTACTGATTTTTTAAATTTTCGTGGCATTCTTTTGGTAAATTTTTATCAAAATCGCATTGGCTTTGGTGTCATCTGTCTGTAACAAGATTGAAAATATACAAAACGAATTTTCCTAGACGTTTCTGAGGGGAAATTTTCTAAATTTGCTAATAATTTTCGAAACTCGGCTAGATCGAGTATCGAAACAAAAATTTCAGAATTTTTTACGAATCATGATAGCTTTTAGCCGACCTTTTTAAACGATTTCTGTATGAAATCTCGTTATAAATACATTTCAAGATTTTAAAATGCTTATATATAATGACTCTTTTATAATCCTTGTACCATTAATGACAATTATTATAACTTCACACTATTTTTTTTGGCTACACCTCAGCTATTCGAAAGTATGTAAATGGGGTACGTGCATTTAAAAGTCGTATGATTTTCTTTCTTTTTCCCTTTTGGAGCTTGAATGCTTAAGGGTATAAAACCTAATTTTAAGGAATTTATGTGTCGAAAATTGATTCCTATAATAATATATTAGCCAATATGAAAAGACAATCGCAACAATTTTTCGAAAAATATAAGGTTGTTTCGATATTTTATCCGATATTTTATTTAGAGTCCCTAGATTACGAAAAATATATTTTTAGAGAAAAATTGTGATGTCTGTACGGATGTGTGTGTATTTGTAAACAAAATGTTTTAATAATAACTTGAGAACGGTCAAACTGATTGGTTTCAAATTTGCTCCAAAAATATTCTAGGTTAGTATCCTACGGGTATTAGATTTTGGGTGTAATTTTTGTCCACTACTAGCCGAAAAAGGACTTCTTGAAACGGAACAAAAAACCAAAACAGGATAGTCTTAAGAGCGATTAAACAGCTACCTGAATGAAAAAAAGATATGTTTTGGAAGATTTTTGTTTACTTAATAAACTGTGAAATAGGTCAAATTTCTTTCGTAATGTTGTATGTAAAACATTTTTTTACCTTTCGCCTTTATACAGGGTAGGCCTAGGATGAAACAGCCCCCTAAAAACAAAAAAAAACGAACGTTTAGCGTTTTAACAAACCTCGACAAAAGTAAAATTTCTTCTATTTTTTTTTATATTTAATTATGTAGAGTAGCCTAGAGATATGAAGCAGTCCCCAAAAAACGAACATGTCCAATTTCTTGTATCTCTTTGTATATAAAACGTTTTTTCAGTATACAGGGTTGTCTTAAGAACTGCATGAGTGAAAAATCCAAATATATTTTGTTTCCATAATGCAGCTTTTTTTTGTAATTTTGTTTTTGCATACATAATGATTTTTTCCTGCATAGAGGGTCAATCTAAGGAAGTGCAGCCGTTCTCTAAAACAGAACTAAAATTTGAAAAAAAATTTTAAGGGGAGTAAAACACAAAATTTTATTAAATAAGCTATTATTATTTTTTAAAAACGGCAAGACACGATTAATTTATTATATTTATTCCATATAAATCTCAACTTGAGAAGTCCATTGACTAAATAATAATTATGATTGCTTCAATTGAGAGGTGGTACTTGCGGTGCTATTTTGGTACTCCTTATTTCATACAACAGGTAGTACCACAAGAAAACTCTTGGAAAAAGGTAGGAAATCATTTGGATACTCCATTGAAATAAGTGATATTTTTGTAACGTTCTACTTTCTCGACCTCCCTGTATATTCGAAGGTGTCACTTGAATGGTTGTAAAAGGCTAAAACCCGTTTTTATAATCAACACATATTACAGCTAATTTGGAAGAGATTCGGTTCGTAATGGGTCTCTGCGCAACATTAAACGTAGATATTTCTTTATTTTAGCATATTTTAACAACTGACACAGATATCACCAAAAATCAAAAACCGTTTTGAGAAAACATCACGTTCTTGATGATCCATAGTAAAAAGGTCCTATCTTATGTTTATGAGGATAATTTTCTTTGGTCTGAACCTTTATTTAAAATTTCACAAAAAAAATGCTTTTGTGTATTCCATTAATTTAAATTTTCGGAATGGAAAAGCATATCCGATAGGGGCAAAAATTTTAAAAATAATAAACTGGCTGATCTGATGATGGTCGATATCTCGAAAAATTAATGGGACATATCCAAAAACGTTCCACAAGAAAAATCTTGTGACTTTGTCTCCCTATTGGTTTTATGGAAAAATTTGTTTTCTTGAAATATTTTTCGAGAAAAAAACTGAAATTCGTTTGACACATATAGCTCGAAAATTGAATTGTAGTTATTAGCCTATAATTGCCGAACGGACAACTGTATCCCGAATCTGTAAAAATCGACGTATTTAGCGCATGCCCTTTCATATTATATTATGACTTTCTCCCGTAACTCGCGCGGTTTTCGAATTATCGAAAGCTTTAATTTTTGACGCTATTAGTACCTCTGGGGAAAATTTTTCACTAAATTTTCTTGTTACATGTCCGAGATATAACGTCCGTAGAAGCTACTGTGCAGCGAAACATGTTTATGCTTATTAACAAATATAATGGAAGTGTTTGTAAAAAATAGTTTATTGTTTTTACATAAATTTATTATGAATTTCCACCGAGTATCGGCTGACACAATCGTATTGTTAAAAATGATACCAGTATTTGAATAATGGTTGACTATTAAGAGCTTTTCTTTTATTACGTTTTAAACTCTCAGGAGGATTTTTGTTTTAACTCCTAATGAGGTCTGTTGTTTTAACTTCTAATAATATCTTCTATCTGAAATTACATTATTATTATTATTATTTTTATGACTTGTTGCCTGACAGTATTCCTGTGGTTGTATTTTATACTGACGGGATTATACAGTACAAAAAATAAAAGTAAAAAAAGGAAATGGAAAAAAAACAACTATTGTGAATTAAGAAATGATCTAATGATGCTACATGTGTTCAAAAATGACCGATTTTTGGATGTTCCTGCGAATAATTGAGCCAAATGCGGTGTAAACGTTGTTGGGGTGAGACCTGTTACTAATATGACGAGAGGAACAATGATGACTCTTTCCTGTTTCCATAGCTTTTGGCGATCTTCTCACTGTATTTCGCTTGGATGTTCTCTTCGTTGGGGACAGCCATGTCAACTAAATAAGTGATTTTCTCTTTTTTGGATTGTAAGGTGATATCGGGTCTGTTTGCGGGTATTGTTTTATCTGTGTGGATGTCAATGTCCCAGTAGAGCTTGTAGTGTTCGTTTTCAAGTATGGATGTTGGTGTATAATGGTAGTAAGGGTCTATGTTCTCCGTTAGTTTGTATGTTGTGGCTAATATTTGATGAACGACCTTCGCTGCTGAGTTGTGCCGCGGGGTATTCAGTTCCGGCCATTATTCTACATCCACTCGTTATGTGATCGATGGTTTCTTTCTGCTGGTGACATCTCCTACACCTCTCGTTCAATTGTTTTGGTGCTTGATGATGTGCTTTCGGTAGTTTCTGGTTGCTATGACTTTGTCCTGAATGGCAAGCAGGAAGCCTTTTGTTTTGTGTCTTCCATGAAGTGTTTTTTGAGACCAGGTTCATCTTTTCTAGTCGTGATTGGTTGTGACTGTGTGCGTCTGCTGCGTGGCTCTTTTGAGACAGGTCGAGCGGTGTATAATTCTTGTCTGCCTTCACTATTGCCTAGTGGAGGTTAGTTTGTTTGTTGTGGAAGAATTTTCTGAGTTCGTAAATTTGTTTTTTATTTAGCGATTGTATATCTATAATTCCCCTCCCTCCTTCTTTTCTCTCGATGATGAGTCTTTCCTTGCATGCGTTGGGATGTAACTTCCTGTGTTTAGTGAATTCAGAGCGTATGAGAATGTGAATGTTTTCTATGTCTGTGTGTGACCATTTAATGATACCAAACGAATACGTAAGAATAGGTATGGCGAAGGTGTATAGCTTTCGTTAGATTTCTGGAATTCAGTTTTGTTTTTAGTAGCTTTGTGAGTCTGGTTTTAAATTCCGTCTTGAGCCCTGATTTGATATGAGTGTGGTTAATTTTGATGCTTTGGTGGAAGCCTAGGTATCTGTATGTTTCTTCTTTGAGCATGCTATCTATAGTTTCATTGTTGATTGTTTCCCTCGTAGGGTGGTCTTTCCACTGTCTCTTGTTGATATGAAGTAGCTTGCATTTACTTATACCAAATTCCATGTTGATGTCCAGGGTAAACGTTTCTGTGATCTTAAGGAGTTCCTTTAGCTGTGCCTTTGTGCTTGCATATAATTTTATGTCATCCATGTACAAGAGATGGTTTATTTTGTGTAGGTTATTTTTTTGGTGTTTAATTTGGAATCCGAAGTTTGTGTTATTCAGTGTGTTTGAGAGTGTATTGAGACAGAGGCAGAACCACAAAGCGCTGAGTAAATCTCCCTGGAATATACCTCGTCTGATGTAGATCTCTTCTGTTTCGATGTGCTCTTTTTGTGTTCTCAGGTTGATTTTAGTTTTCCACGTACTCTTGATTTGCGTAAGAAATTGCCTGATGTTTTAATAACTTTATATCATTCTAGCACTCTGGTTAGCCAACTGTGGGGTATCGAATCAAAGGCTTTTTTATATTCTTTGTAACCAGTATGAAGGTATCTATAATTTTTCCTGGTTTGTTCTGCACCCTTTTTGCTCTTCCGTTAGAATGTTTTGTGTGCTAGATGTTGTTCTATTCTCCTGGTAATTGTGGCTCTGATGATCTTATATAGGGTTGGAAGGTACGTAATGGGTCGGTAATTTGACGGGTCTTTATTGTCTAAATTTTTGGATTTAAGGTATGTTATTCCTTGGGTGAGAAAACTGGGGAGTGTGCTAGGTTTTAAAATAATTTCATTAATTTGGCGAGTGAGAGGTTCATGTGTGGAGGTAAACTGTTTGTACCAGAAGTTATGAATGTTATCTACTCCAGGACATCTCCAGTTATGTGCGTATTTGATTGTTTCTGCAACTTCTTGTGTCATTGCAAAGTCCTCTTGTTCCTTCAAACACTTGTGGCTGTCTTCTTCCGCTTTAATCCATGAAGCGTTATTATTGTGTAGTTTCGGTTCTGACCAAATACTTTTCCAGTATTGTGTGATCTCTTGTTTGGTCGGTGGTTCTATTACTCGTGCCTCCTCATTGTTCATGATTTTTTGGTAGAACTGTTTTTCGCTTCTTCGAAACAGGTTGTTTATTATTATTTATTTAATTATTATTATTGTTATTATTATTATGATACAGTAGAACCTCGATTATCCGATTTTTATTTTTATTCAAGTAAAACCCAGCTGTTATTTACATATGTATATGTATATTTAATTACCTATATGTTTATTTTGCGTACATATTTTAAATATGCCTACATATTTGTGCAGCAAATATTTAAACTTCAAAATAATGACATATTAAATATGTAGGTATTAATACATAAATATGTAAGTAATTAACTTTAGCAAACATTTTAACAAAGTACTTTTTGCAAATTAAGTTAAAGTTGAAAAAAGCATAAATTGTCTGTCGCAATTTTCTGTATGACCTATCGATCCCCTCATGATCTATCCTCTTTTAATGACGAATGCATAAGCTGTTGTGGCATTTTCCTGTTGTTCAACATCAGCTAAAACTGTCTCAAAAGCAAAACGGGCATCTGAATGTGAAATTTTTGGTTCGATTTGTGGCACTTCTTTCTGATTCTGATTCAAAAACTCGCTAGTCGCTGGGAATCTTTTTAAACTTTGCCATCTATCAGAAATTGAAATTGAAATCGAGGTGCTACTGTAATACATTATTTAATTTCAATGAGTACAAGTGCTGGCAATTCGAAGTTTCCCATAACTTTTTGAGACAATATTTAAAAGCTCGTTATTCGAAAATTCATGAATCAAATTTTAAAACTTTGCAAATTCTGAAGAGTTAATTCTTTGACTCTTATACGTAATTTTGAGAAAACGCTATTTTGCACATAGCTTATACTACAGTTTGTCAAAGAACTAGATGGTTTTTTTCCAAAATAACCTTCCTATGAACAGTTAGGTAATCTTGGCCAACTACGATTAAACACGTTTTTTAGAAAATTGTCGTTAACTTGAAGTTTAGTCCCAAAAATTAACAAACTACGAAGTCTTTACAGCGTTTTAAGGCAGATCATGTGCTTTCAGTTTCAGTTACATAAGGGAATACACATAAACAAATTTTTTTTTGGGAAATTTTAAATAAAGGTTTAGACCAAAGAAAATTATCCTCGTAAACATAAGATAGGACCTTTTTTCTGCGGATATTTAAGAACGTGGTGTTTTCTCGAAACGGTTTTTGATTTTTGGTGATATCTCTGTCAGTTGTTAAAATATGCTAAAATAAAGAAATATCTACGTTTAATGTTGCGCGAGACTCATTACGAACCGAATCTCTTCCAAATTAGCTGTAATATGGTTTGATTATAAAAATGGGTTTTAGCCTTTTACAACCGTTCAAGTGACACCTTCGAATATACAGAGTGGTCGAAAAAGTAGGACATTAGAAAAATATCACTTATTTCAATGCAGTATCCAAATGGTTTGCAGTTCCTATCTTTTTCCAAAGAGCTTTCTCGTGGTATTACCTGTTGTATGAAACAAGTGGCACCAAAATAGCACCGCAAGTACCACCTCTCGATTGAAGCAATCATAATTATTATTTAATTTAATTATATTTCCCATATAATTGTAGTTGGCCATGATATCCACAAAATGTCGAAAAGATTCCGAGGGTTTGCCTAACTGTTATTAGGGGGGGTTATTAAGACTATTTAACTAGACTGTCCTATAAATGAAAATAACATGAAATTTTGGAGAAAAAATATCTCTTTCTTTGACACCCTGTAGTATATGCTATGTGCAAGATAGCATATTCTGAAAAGCAAATTACATCAAAAAAATATAGTAGGTAGTAGGTGCTTAATTGTTTTTCGCGCATAGAAAGAATTATTAAATAACATATTTTTCATAAAACGTTGCTTAATAAATATTCACAAGATTGCTATAGATCATAATAATGCTTTATAATACATACATTGATTATTTTAATATTAATATTGTTAGTAAGTCCTTTATCCCACTTCTGTGTGTATGTGATCATGTACCCTATTAACATACCAAATTTCAAGGCAACCTCCTTTTCTACTCCGACTCCATCTTAGATGTTTCTATAGAAATTCATGGAAATAATTCCGGATTAACCGATCTTCAAAGCTTTAATTTTTATTTTGACGCTAGCTAGTTACAGCTTTAATTGTAGGAAATACAAAAAAAAAACTTTAGATACAAGATTTATGGGATATTTATTTTATTATCTTCTAGGAAGTATCTAAAATATCTCACAATTTTCAAAAAATAGCAAATTTACATAGTCCATTTTTGGAACACCCTGTATATTATTATTTCATTAATTGACACCTTTATCTTTAAAGACAACCGACAAAATTGACAAAAACCGTATCACAAGAGGCAATGTATTCCTATTGAGACCACTTTTAGATGAGAATGTTTTCTCTTTCAAACGCATTGCTTCTTATAGCACAGTTTTAGTCAATTTCGTCGGTTGTCTTTAAACGTAAATGTTCCTTTAAAAAAATATAGGTTTTGTAATTTTTTTCTACTTTTCAATAAGTTTTAGACATTTTTGGTATTCTTAAAAGTGAATAGGACCAAAATCCTACAAATTTTGTATTTAAAGTTTATCATTTATCGTTAAAGTTTGTAACCAAGTATCAAAATATAAATGAAAGCCCTGTACATACATTTAAGACAATACGTAGGGTCGAGCTGAGAAACGGTTAAAAGCAACGTAATCTCACTCACTTTGTAACTATGATGGATCCTGACGAACTACACCTACTTCTGAGTATTATTTTGGCCTGTAAAATGCTCGCCTTATTTAAACGGTGAAATTGCTCACATTTGTTAATAATTGAATATTGCTTACATTTATTACTATTTCCATGAATGACATAAGATGCAGTCACACAAATTAAAATAAAAATTTCCTTTAATTGGTCTTAATAGGTCGAAAAAATTCCAAACTGTACCCTTAGTTAAACATTTTCATATGGAAAATCTCTGTTGGCACTGCACTCTGCAGATTCAAAGGTTCACACTTTCACGTGTCAAATTGGTTCTGTTCAGTATGTTACAAATTCGGCCGGTACATAAAAAATATTATTGTGTATGTAAACAGAAACAAAGTCATTTATAAAGCGCTTATTAAATCTATACTAATGTCTACCATATTGGATTGGGGATGTGTGTATTTCAGAACCCATTTTCTCCCATACGTGACATGTATAATAAAGATAAACTAAATATTCGTTCTTTGTATTCCCTTACTAACGTTATATATTATTTTAAAATTCGATAAAACAGAATATTATATATCGCATAAGTTATAATACATTTTTGTAATAAAGAAACTACTATTAACCCCTAGAATATGGATATACAATTTAATGTGTGTACAGGGTTTTAAATTTATATTTTGACACTTGTCTACAGCTTAAATTATAGGTAGCACAAAAAAAATAATACAAACGTTGTAGAATTTTTCTTATATTATCTTTTAAGGTTAAGTTTAAAAATCATTAAACATAATAAAAATATACATAATCTATATTTTTAATGGGACACCCTGTATATTAATATTTAATTAAATGGCGTCTTCATACCGATTTTTAATATACCATATTTGACACTTTCTGTTTAAATACAACCTAGAAAATTGACAAAAACCCTTCCATAAGGCGCAATGCATTAGAGAGCTGCTAGCTGAAGCCAGGTGTCAAAATAAAAGTGGAAGCCCTATACATAAATGAATTATTATATTTTCTCGCATATATAGATATTTAATTGCATGATTTCTTAAATGTTTAATTTTTTTAGAAGAGGCTGTGTTTCTTTAGTTTCCGAGATAAACCCATTTTTTACCCTTTTTACTACTTAATACGACTTTGAAATAGACCATCTTAGTAAGAAATATATGTTAATAATATTCTCATTTATTATTATATGATATAAACAATGCACACATAGTTAGTAGTCTTCTCTCGCCGAGAATGTCTGCTACTCCCCTCTCTCGAACATAAAACAAAGAACTCGGTTGCTTATGTAAACTGATCCCAAAAAAATTAAGCATATCTTACCCAATCGGGTAAGCAGTTTTTTAGCTATGATGTAAACAGATACTCAGACAGACCGACAAATAGGCAAACAGACGGAATTGAGAAAACATGTTTTTTGGCATCTAGGGACTCTAAAAGTGAAGATCTGTAAAAACCTGGAAGGGTGATTTTTTTCACTATTACAATTCTTTCATTTTACAAGCGAAACCCACTACCTACAGAAAACACGAATTATTTGATATTATTACCAATGAATTGTTTATTCGTTAATTATTACCAAACAACTACGGATTCATAAAATATTTATCTGTATGTAGTGGAAATCTGTATTATTTTTATTTATTTACATCGCCTATAACAATGAAATTTGTCATTTAGTATTTTTTCCTCCATAAGAAGCTGTTTTATTCCAGAAAATAGAATTTTACGAAATATTTAAACATTATATTAAGCCGCCATTTTGTAATGTACTATAAGATTCGTACTTAAATTTTGTCAGTTTATCCTTGTTTTACAGTTGATTTTTGTGCAAAATTTGAAGCCAAATTAATGAGTTTTATGGTTCCTGAATGGTAAATGAATTTTTAAATATTTTAGGGAGTCATTTTGTCCCGTCATAATGGATTGACACCAAAATGTCACCATTGTATCCTTACTTCACAAAATTTGAAATCCATTTGATAAGCAGTTTCTTAATATTGATTCTTTAAAGATTTTATGAGATCGCCCTTATTGAATTTTTAACAAAATATTACCGTCATGACATTGATTTTTAACTAAAATTCAAAGTCATTCGACGAAAATAGACGAACAATGTTTTTCGGGATCTAAGAATCTTAAAACACAAAGATTTGCAAAAATCTCCGAGGGTGATTTTTTCACAATTAGAATACTAGAAAATAATGTAGTATAGTATATCAGGAACATGTACTCTAAGCATGGCGTCATGTTGGAGGTAGTTTATAACAACTATAAAATAGGAATATATGGGACACAATTTTAATAACAATCTGATAAGTATTAATGTCATGTTTATTAAAGCAAATTTTAAACGTGAATGCTGGATGTATTAACAGTCTAAATCTAAATTTAACTAAATTATTTACTTTAGATAACATAAATAATTTGTATATTTAAATTAAAAACCCATAACTAATCTGTAGATATCGAATAATCCTATTACAACACTAAACCAAACAACTTTGATAGATAATTGTTTACATATTTTTTATTGAAAATGTAGTATAGTGAAATATAGATTTGCCTCCAATAGACTAATCAAAATTTGTTTACGAAATGTGTAACACGAGAAATGCAATATTTCTTTATTCGTAAGCCAGCCTCAATTAATTTATGTTTTATTTAACACAATGCTCAAAAGTTAAACATTTTCCTAAATTTACTAAAGTAACATACGAATAAATGTTTTTTATTTTCTTCAATATTAAATCAAAATTTCGTAAAAAACACCCTATACTCCGTCTGTGGACTACAGCGTGTCAACAAAGCCGCGTGGTCGCCAACTCTTCCAATCATTTTGTATTTCATTCATAAAGGCCCATGGGACGATATGACTTGTTTTCTCGTTTTATTTTGTTACTTATTTATGAATGGGTGGGTGCGTCTATACTTTATTTAGTCTGAGGAAAAATATTTTTTGAAAAATCTTGCGATTCCAATACTTCCACTATATAATGTATTAATTAATAATACAGTATTTGACTGTTATAAGGGGAAGTAAAAATGGGTCCAATTTGATGTAAGTTTTCACAATTTAATGTAAAATACTTATAAAGTGATGGTTTGGTTGGTAAAGTTTGTTAAGTTACTACATATTTGTTTACTTTTTAATCGAAATAAAACTTTAAACCCTTTTTTATTTCTATATGGGCTTTTCTACAAATAAATAGAATATTTTTCTTAAAGTATTAAAATAACCACAGTTGACAGCTTGTGATTTTGTAAAAAATGTCTTTTGCGAATTTGCTTAGCAACAACTTTCATAACAATCGAAAAATGTGGTATTATAAAAATATCACTTTTATTTTCAATATTCGCAGATTCTTTGTAGCAACGGCAAAGTTCCTAAATTAGCGGTCTGTTGGGCCTTTCCTAAGAGTTCGTAAAATTCATTCTCAAGATAAGTAAGTCCAACAAGAGGTCATTAAAAGTGGTAAATAAATTGAGGAATGCTTTAAATTTAATACTGAAAATTCTTATACAAGAAAAATTTTTAAAAAATTTAAGATTGGCTAATTACTTTTCATAGATGTTTTTTCTTCTAGTTTTTAGATAATTACAAATTACTTTATCTAAAAAACTATGTCTTAATTTAGAGGTACATACAAGAGAAGGGCGAATATATGTTTTTTACCTTTGTATTGTAAGTAACATTTATTTATTTATTTTATTTAAAAAACAATATATTTAGGTTAGAAGAATTAGAAGACGAAAACTCGCAGTTGAGAAGAGAACACAAGGACAAGTGCCGAGAACACGATCAGCTAAAAAGGCTTTGTCAACAGCTAAAAGATGACCTCTGTGTTTATAAATGTGAGCTAGAAGAAAGAGATAGGTTAATAGAGGGGAAAGGTCTTGTAATAATCTGCGTAGAACCAAACGAAGATGGAGAACCTCCGAAGAAAACTTTGGTTCAAGCAGAAAATGCTAGGTTATTAGAAGGAGGAGACGGTAGTTTAGGTAACAATTATTATAAAAATGTAATAAATTGTTAGAAAAACAATTATTAATTTCGTATAATCGTTTCTGGCATTCTCCCAGAGCGTTTTTGTGTGGAGTATCAAATGTCTTTAACTTAAGAATATTTTTGAGAAATATTAAATAAACTTAAATAATTGATTAGGTCCGTTAGAGTGATAAATTCCTTCCATGAAAATAATTAAAAAAATATATATTTTTATTTCTCCCCAATGGTTCAGGATATAAGATAAAATATTTCTCTTATTTGAGTCTTAGAACTCATCTATATTTTTAAAAATGTTCGAACCCGTCGTTGTAAGATTATATCCTTCCCTACACCAAAGTTTTAAGGTCTTATTATTTTCAAAACTGAATGAACGACGGGCGTTATAAGGGTGAAATTTCAAAAATAAATCAATGGTGAATAAGTAAAAATGTCGAATTAAAAATATATATTCATCCTTTTGTTTCTCACAAGCAAAAGCTTTGTGTAAACTTATTAATTTAAGTTTTATCACCATTTTCATGACAAGAATCTTCACTTGAAGGAGGAGACATCAATTAATTAACCCACTGTATATTTAAAACAGCTGCAATTGTAAAAATATGTATATATATATATATATAGATATAGATATATAGATATACAGGGTGCGGCAAAAGTCAGTTTACGCTGTCGAAATACGCACATGCGGACTTCTTTCGTCGAAACAAGCACGCGCGACCGTAGTGGGGGTTTAAAGCAGCGCTGGTTTGAAGGCGAAAGTTTACTTTAGTATTAGCGTATCGTTCAACCAAGTCGCATCACTATGGCTGCTCCGATCCGTGCGAAGTACACGACGGCCGAACGTATCTGTCTGTTGTCCGGTTATTTACGTTATCATGCCGATTACAACATCATTTTTCAAGAGTTTGCGGCGCAGCATCCTGGCAGACCTATTCCTACCAGACAAATGGTCCATAAACTGCACAGGAAATTCTCAGAAACCGGGTCTGTTGTAGATGCCCCGCGCAGTGGCCGTCCCAAAACTGTAACCACAGAAGAAAACATGCAGGTAGTTGCTCAAGCTTTCATCGAGGCACCAACCAAGTCTGCGCGGCGTACGTCTCTTGAATTAGAGATTTCGGATCGCAGTTTACGTCGGATGTTAAAAACCATGAAGATACGTTGTTATCGACCACGTTTGCTGCATGCGTTAACTGAGGACGACCCGGATCGCAGGCTTGAATTCTGCGAGTGGTACAGTGGGTGCGCCGAAGACGACGCTAATTTTTACCGATCTATTCTCTGGTCCGATGAAGCGCAATTCAAAATGAACGGTCGAATCAACCGACACAACTCCGTGTACTGGGCCTCAGAAAACCCTCATGTAACCATTCAAGAAGAGCTAAATGTTCCTGGTATAACTGTATGGGGTGGAGTGTATGCGGGTGGTCTCGTCGGGCCATATTTTTTTGATGGGACGGTAAATTCAGACAATTATCTGAACCTTCTAATCGATTTAAAGGGCGAACTAGAAAATAATCCTCTCTTAGAAGGTATCCGATACTTTCAGCAGGATGGCGCTCCGCCTCATTACGCCTTACAAGTTCGTGATTTTCTTAATGACCAATTTGGAGACTGGATAGGGAGGAGAGGCAAAATTGAATGGCTTGCGCGCTCACCGGACCTAACGCCGTGTGACTTCGCTTTGTGGGGCGTACTTAAAGATAAAGTGTTTGCCACCCAAATACGGGATATACAACACTTAAAAGAGAGGATTGAAGAGGAGTTTGAAGCTCTTCGTGCCGAACAGGAGTTCTGTAGAAAGACGTGTTTTACAGTGCTTAAGCGATGTCATAAATGCATTGATGAAGGTGGCTTACAGTTTGAGCACAAAATGTAGGGCATAAACTTTATTTTGTATTATTATTTAAGCTCTTTTTATATTAAACAAAATTTGGCATCTCATCATTGTTTTTGTTAATTTGAAAATGAGTTAACTTATTTTTTTCCCAAGGTTTGCATCCCATCATTGTGTGTTTGCGTTATTATGCAAATTGGTAAACTGACTTTTGCCGCACCCTGTATATATATATATATATATATATATATATATATATATATATATATATATATATATATATATATATATATATATATATATATATATATATATATATATATATATATATATATATATATATATATATATATATATATATATATATATATATATATATATATATATATATATATATATATATATATATATATATATATATATATATATATATATATATATATATATATATATATATATATATATATATATATATATATATATATATATATATATATATATATATATATATATATATATATATATATATATATATATATATATATATATATATATATATATATATATATATATATATATATATATATATATATATATATATATATATATATATATATATATATATATATATATATATATATATATATATATATATATATATATATATATATATATATATATATATATATATATATATATATATATATATATATATATATATATATATATATATATATATATATATATATATATATATATATATATATATATATATATATATATATATATATATATATATATATATATATATATATATATATATATATATATATATATATATATATATATATATATATATATATATATATATATATATATATATATATATATATATATATATATATATATATATATATATATATATATATATATATATATATATATATATATATATATATATATATATATATATATATATATATATATATATATATATATATATATATATATATATATATATATATATATATATATATATATATATATATATATATATAAATCTAATGAAACAAAATTTCGGGTATGCGGTCTGTGACTATAAAAACACTTTTGGTTTTTAATTCTCTATATTTCGTCAATTTCTTGTCGACTTCATCAGGAGAAAGCTAAAATACAATTTAAAAAAATACAATTAAAATTTCTTGTTAATGAAACCATTAAATAAAAGATTACTTACAAAACTTAGAGTTAGTGCATTGTATATATAAAATAGTGGACGTTTTGTTAACGTCAAGCCTGAACAGAGCGGTACAGTTATTCTAAATATTAAAATGATGATTTTCTTTGCAACTTATTCACAAATACAATAAAAAACAAATATGTATAATTAAAAAAACCTTACAAAAACACAAAATGGGATTAAAATAACTTGTCAGTATTAACAGTAAAATCAATATGATACAGTGTGGAAACAAAACATTTAAAAACACAATTAAATTAATCTTAATATATTACAGTATATATTGCTCAATTGATTGGTATCAGTTTTGTAGTTGACACAGTTTTTTCTTTTGTTAATATGGTACATTTCAAGGAATAATCTGCTTTTGTAATTATTATGGTGTTCCAAAATTTTAACATTGGTATAATCAAAATGGTGTCCAGTGTTTTGATGATGTTCAACAACAGCACAAGTGTTTTTTCCCAAACGACAATCGCTCTTGTGTTGGGTAACACGTTATTTTAACCATTGGGACGTTTGCCCAATATAACATCCTTGGCATCCTAAACAAGACAACTCATAAACTACATTGCTGTTATATAGTAAGGGTGTTTTATCTTTAACTTTTGAAAATAAGTTGGAGTTATTGAGAAAATTATATTTAACTATTTTAATGTGTGGGAAGTTTTTAAAAATCGAAATAATTGAATGGGTTAAGTTATTTACAAATGGGAGTTTTTTATACTTAAATTGTTGGACAGATTCTTCAGTAGGGCCATCAAACATATTAGAATTATAAATTAATTTTTTCAGAATATGTTTAGGATACCAATTATTGATAAAAATATCAAACAACTTTCTCAAATTGGTTTTCAACAAGCTCTCATGACAAATATGGGTTATTCGGTTTTTCATAGCAATAACCGTGTTATATTTCTGGTTGGTAGGGTGATTTGAAAAGTAATTTATAAATCTACCTGAAGATGTTTGTTTTTGATACCAGTCCAAAATTATTTTATTGTCTTCCAGTCTTATAACTCTGGTATCTAGAAAAGGAACGCTATGATCACTTTCACATTCAGTTGTGAACTGTAAATGCGTATTGAAAGAATTGAATATATTAAGTGTAGTTTGGATGGAATCTTTTGGTATCGCACAAATAATATCATCAACGTACTTATAAATGAACGCAAATTTAAAAGGTAATGTGGGAATAATGTTGTCTAAGAAGTAGTCAAGTACGATAGTGGCTAGAATAGGGGTTAATGGAGATCCCATAGGAGTTCCAAAAATCTGCCGGTAAAATTTATTATTAAAACAAAAAAATGTGTTGTCAAATAGAAACTTATTTAATTTAAGAAAGTTATTTTTTGATAAGGAGGTAAAACTTTCAATTTTTTCCGATTTGGATTCCAAAATTTTGATTATTAAATTTACTGGGATGTTAGTAAATAGGGAGACAACATCCAGTGATATCAAAACATAATTATGAGGCAATACACTGTCTGATACTGCGTTTACGAAAGAAAACGTTTCTTTAATGTTATAGTCGGAACTATTTTCAAAAGTCAATTTTAAGATGTTAGCCAGAAATTTAGAAATATTGTAGGTGGTTGAGTTAATTAAACTTACAATTGGACGTAGTGGTGTATCCGGTTTATGGACTTTTGGCAAACAGTATAATTTAGGACAAGAAGAATTGTAAATCAATAATTTTTTTGCTTCTTGGTCATTTATTTTTCCACTGTCTTGTAGGAGTTTGATTAATTTATTATACCTTATTTGAGTAGAGGAAGTAGGGTCATTATTTAAGTCTTGGTAAGTGCATGTATCTTGTAATAAAATTTCCGTTTTATTGATGTAATCAGCCTTGTCCATGGCAACGGTGCAACCCCCCTTGTCTGCTTGTAAAATACATAAATTAGGATGTTGTTTTAAAAAAGCTTTTGTTTTATGAAATAATAAAGTCAATGGAGATATTTGTCCTTTTTGAGAATAATTAAGAAAATTCGCATAAATCTCTGGATTCAACTGGTATGTCATCGATAATATTTTCAATATCTGTCAAAAAATAGTCTAACCTCAGTTCCTCATTTGAACAAGGCACACTAAATTTAGAACCAAGAGAGAGAAAGTCGGACACGTCTTTTGGAATTTCAACACTTGAGATGTTTTTGAACCACCTTGTATTATTATTAAATAACACGTTACTATTAGTTCCATTTTGATTTAACCTGTTAAATTTCTCAATGTTGTCATGTTTTATTTTATTAAATGTATAATTGTAGCTTTGATTTTGTCTATTTGAAAATTCGTTAATTATGTTTACCGGAAGTATGTTAGCTAAATTGTTTTTTATACCATCAATATCTTTTTTTATCCTTGAAATCGTATTACATGTGTTCTTAATTTCTAAAGATAATGTTTTCTTATCTAAATTTGCAACAAAATTATTAATCTTATTAGTAATACTCATATGATTACCTGTTAATAATAAACTATGAATACTTTTTCTACTATCCTGTACATGCCTCGGTACCACACCTGAACTGCGACAACGCAACAAAAAAATTCGTCTGTTTGTGCTGCTAGCAACTTTTTATTAAGTGTTGCCCACATTTTCAATAATCCGGTGGTTTGGATTCCATTCGTATAGTTGATTGATAAAAACCCATCACAATTTATAAAGAAATTTGGTTATCGACCGTACTGTAATAAATCTAATGAAACAAAATGTCGGGTATGCGGTCTGTGACTATAAAAACACTCTTTTGGTTTTTAATTCTCTATATTTCGTCAACTTTTTGTCGACTTCATCAGGAGAAAGCTAAAATACAATTAAAATTTCTTGCTAATGAAAACATTAAATAAAAGATTACTTACAAAACTTAGAGTTAGTCCATTGTATATCCATGGTATAATCAAAATGGTGTCCAGTGTTTTGATGATGTTCAACAACAGCACAATTTTTTTTCCCAAACGACAATCGCTGTTGTGTTGGGTAACACGTTGTTTTAACCATTGGGACGTTTGCCCAATATAACATCCTTGGCATCCTAAACAAGACAACTCATAAACTACATTGCTGTTATATAGTAAGGGTGTTTTATCTTTAACTTTTGAAAATAAGTTGGAGTTATTGAGAAAATTATATTTAACTATTTTAGTTAAATATAATTTTCTCAATAACTCCTCTCAATAACTCCAACTTATTTTCAAAAGTTAAAGATAAAACACCCTTACTATATAACAGCAATGTAGTTTATGAGTTGTCTTGTTTAGGATGCCAAGGATGTTATATTGGGCAAACGTCCCAATGGTTAAAACAACGTGTTACCCAACACAAGAGCGATTGTCGTTTCGATCAAAACACTGGACACCATTTTGATTATACCAATGTTAAAATTTTGGAACACCAAAATAATTACAAAAGCAGATTATTCCTTGAAATGTACGTACCACATTAACAAAAGAAAAAACTGTGTCAACTACAAAACTGATACCAATCAATTGAGCAATATATACTGTAATATATTAAGATTAATTTAACTGTGTTTTTAAATGTTTTGTTTCCACACTGTATCATATTGATTTTACTGTTAATACTGACAAGTTATTTTAATCCCATTGTTTGTTTTTGTAAGGTTTTTTTAATTACACATATTTGTTTTTTATTGTATTTGTGAATAAGTTGCAAAGAAAATCATCATTTTAATATTTTAATCAACAAAACGTCCACTATTTTATATATACAATGGACTAACTCTAAGTTTTGTAAGTAATCTTTTATTTAATGTTTTCATTAACAAGAAATTTTAATTGTATTTTAGCTTTCTCCTGATGAAGTCGACAAAAAATTGACGAAATATAGAGAATTAAAAACCAAAAGAGTGTTTTTATAGTCACAGACCGCATACCCGAAATTTTGTTTCATTAGATTTATTACAGTACGGTCGATAACCAAATTTCTTTATAAATTGTGATGGGTTTTTATCAAGAAATCAACTATACGAATGGAATCCAAACCACCGGATTATTGAAAATGTGGGCAACACTTAATAAAAAACTTGCAAGCAGCACAAACAGACGAATTTTTTTGTTGCGTTGTCGCAGTTCAGGTGTGGTACCGAGGCATGTACAGAATAGTAGAAAAAGTATTCATAGTTTATTATTAACAGGTAATCATATGAGTATTACTAATAAGATTAATAATTTTGTTGCAAATTTAGATAAGAAAACATTATCTTTAGAAATTAAGAACACATGTAATACGATTTCAAGGATAAAAAAAGATATTGATGGTATAAAAAACAATTTAGCTAACATACTTCCGGTAAACATAATTAACGAATTTTCAAATAGACAAAATCAAAGCTACAATTATACATTTAATAAAATAAAACATGACAACATTGAGAAATTTAACAGGTTAAATCAAAATGGAACTAATAGTAACGTGTTATTTAATAATAATACAAAGTGGTTCAAAAACATCTCAAGTGTTGAAATTCCAAAAGACGTGTCCGACTTTCTCTCTCTTGGTTCTAAATTTAGTGTGCCTTGTTCAAATGAGGAACTGAGGTTAGACTATTTTTTGACAGATATTGAAAATATCATCGATGACATACCAGTTGAATCCAGAGATTTATGCGAATTTTCTTAATTATTCTCAAAAAGGACAAATATCTCCATTGACTTTATTATTTCATAAAACAAAAGCTTTTTTAAAACAACATCCTAATTTATGTATTTTACAAGCAGACAAGGGGGGTTGCACCGTTGCCATGGACAAGGCTGATTACATCAATAAAACGGAAATTTTATTACAAGATACATGCACTTACCAAGACTTAAATAATGACCAAGAAGCAAAAAATTTATTGATTTACAATTCTTCTTGTCCTAAATTATACTGTTTGCCAAAAGTCCATAAACCGGATACACCACTACGTCCAATTGTAAGTTCAATTAACTCAACCCCCTACAATATTTCTAAATTTCTGGCTAACATCTTAAAATTGACTTTTGAAAATAGTTCCGACTATAACATTAAAGATACGTTTTCTTTCGTAAACGCAGTATCAGACAGTGTATTGCCTCATAATTATGTTTTGATATCACTGGATGTTGTCTCCCTATTTACTAACATCCCAGTAAATTTAATAATCAGAATTTTGGAATCCGAATGGGAAAAAATTGAAAGTTTTACCTCCTTATCAAAAAATAACTTTCTTAAATTAATTAACTTTCTATTTGACAACACATTTTTTTGTTTTAATAATAAATTTTACCGGCAGATTTTTGGAACTCCTATGGGATCTCCATTAAGCCCTATTCTAGCCACTATCGTACTTGACTACCTCTTAGACAACATTATTCCCACATTACCTTTTAAATTTGCGTTAATTTATAAGTACGTTGATGATATTATTTGTGCGATACCAAAAGATTCCATCCAAACTACACTTAATATATTCAATTCTTTCAATAAGCATTTACAGTTCACAATTGAATGTGAAAGTGATCATAGCGTTCCTTTTCTAGATACCAGAGTTATAAGAATGGAAGACAATAAAATAATTTTGGACTGGTATCAAAAACAAACATCTTCAGGTAGATTTATAAATTACTTTTCAAATCACCCTACCAACCAGAAATATAACACGGTTATTGCTATGAAAAACCGAATAACTCATATTTGTCATGAGAGCTTGTTGAAAACCAATTTGAGAAAGTTGTTTGATATTTTTATCAATAATGGGTATCCTAAACATATTCTGAAAAAATTAATTTATAATACTAATATGTTTGATGGCCCTACTGAAGAATCTGTCCAACAATTTAAGTATAAAAAAACTCCCATTTGTTAATAACTTAACCCATTCAATTATTTCGATTTTTAAAAACTTCCCACACATTAAAATAGTTAAATATAATTTTCTCAATAACTCCAACTTATTTTCAAAAGTTAAAGATAAAACACCCTTACTATATAACAGCAATGTAGTTTATGAGTTGTCTTGTTTAGGATGCCAAGGATGTTATATTGGGCAAACGTCCCAATGGTTAAAACAACGTGTTACCCAACACAGGAGCGATTGTCGTTTGGGAAAAAACACTTGTGCTGTTGTTGAACATCATCAAAACACTGGACACCATTTTGATTATACCAATGTTAAAATTTTGGAACACCAAAATAATTACAAAAGCAGATTATTCCCTGAAATGTACCACATTAACAAAAGAAAAAACTGTGTCAACTACAAAACTGATACCAATCAATTGAGCAATATATACTGTAATATATTAAGATTAATTTAATTGTGTTTTTAAATGTTTTGATTTTACTGTTAATACTGACAAGTTATTTTAATCCCATTGTTTGTTTTTGTAAGGTTTTTTTAATTATACATATTTGTTTTTTATTGTATTTGTGAATAAGTTGCAAAGAAAATCATCATTTTAATATTTAGAATAACTGTACCGCTCTGTTCAGGCTTGACGTCAACAAAACGTCCACTATTTTATATATACAATGGACTAACTCTAAGTTTTGTAAGTAATCTTTTATTTAATGTTTTCATTAACAAGAAATTTTAATTGTATTTTTTTAAATTGTATTTTAGCTTTCTCCTGATCAAGTCGACCAAAAATTGACGAAATATAGAGAATTAAAAACCACAAGAGTGTTTTTATAGTCACAGACCGCATACCCGAAATTTTGTTTCATTAGATTTATTACAGTACGGTCGATAACCAAATTTCTATATATATATATATATATATATATATATATATATATATATATATATATATATATATATATATATATATATATATATATATATATATATATATATAATATATATATATATATATATATATATATATATATATATATATATATATATATATATATATATATATATATATATAATAAACGTCTTTTATTAAGCAGTCTTACCATGTTTTTACAGAGGCAACTAAAAATGATTATTAATAAGATTAAATTTTAAAAAGAGAGAGACTATATGTATTTATATGTTTATTTTTTCCAGATGTACGATTAACAAGTTTTACAAAAGAAAAAATCGAGCTTCAAGATCAAATTAGTAGTTTAAAATTAGAATTAGAAGAAGAGCGAAATAGGCGAAGGAAATCTGGCTCCAGTAGTCTACTAAATGGACCCTCATCAGATTATGATCCTGATGACCTGCAAAGTAAGTAACACTAAAGACGTTGAACTGAAGGCAGAATTTTAAATTAATTAAATAAATTTTAACCTGGTGAGGATATTTTCATTTCAGAAAATACAATTTTATTTTATGCTGTATTAGTAATATTAAACATGTCGCAGAGACGTTTTAAAATTATAGTCACTTCTTATTTGACATATTAATAGCTATTAAATAAGATTCGGAGGTTACTATTAAACGGCTTCCATTCGTGTTTTATACTTTTTGCTGATAACAATATAGTGTACTTTTATCTTGCTTTGTCTATAGCACAATTCAGAAAGATAGACCATTGTAAATTATTAGTTATCTTAAAAGGCCTTTATAGTACTAACAGCGGTTTTTGTATTTTCTTCAACCTCCAATTTCATTCATTTCATTTTTCCCGCACTTTTTTTTTTGGTGTCTTGATTGGGTCGCGGGAATTGATTATGCTAATATCCATAACTTGATGGAAGGAGGTTAATAAGATACATAAGTCGTGTTAGTATTTCTGATGCATATTTGTATGCTAGGTTACAGGAAACATTAAGTCCAAGGATGTTTTAGTCAGTGAACCAAGCTGAATTTTCCCTTCATTTCTTTTATGATATGTCTGGCAAATAAATATCTTTTTACTCCTTTAGACATCAGTAACTTTCGTCAGTAGCGCTCCATAACAAATATTGTTTAACACATTCACATTGTTTACTACTGGATATGTGCTGTGCCAATGTCTTTTATTCACTAAAATCGTTCTGTCGGACTTGCATTGTCTTTATTACATTGGTTTCATATCTCCAATCGTTTTCAAGTGTAAACTAAATGCTAACTCTAAAGCTACGGGTTTGTGTGCGGGGATTGCTGGTTACTGGTTACCTGAACCGCTAAGTTTTAGGAGGTCAGGTAACCAGGGGGCGGGGACTTCACGCATCACCCCACACGACTAGTATATAAGCCCGTACCTTTAGAGTTAGCAATTAGTTTACATTTGAAAAGAATGGTTACCATTCGAAATGTGAAACCAATGTAATAAAGATGATGCAAGTCCGACAGAAATATTTTAGTGAACATTTCACATTGCCTGCCATCTCCAAACCAACGACTTCTATGATATGTTATACAATATTATCATATAAATTAAATATGCTGATACTTATGTAGATATGTCATAACATATAAATTATTAGTGCATTAACCATTTACCCAGGCAAGAAGAATATTCTTAATTATGAATCTTTTTATGGTTATTTAATGTCACTTATTACCCATCTCAATTTTATTATATAAATCAATTATAATATTTAAATCATGATAATTTTACTCATGATTATAATATGTCGGTGTTTTTTTTAATGTTTATAGGGGAGGCTAGCAAGCAGTTAGCAGACTACAAGTTTCGGGCACAGAAAGCAGAACAAGATGTTGCAACATTGCAAGCAACTGTTGCCAGGCTGGAAAGTCAAGTAATACGTTATAAAACTGCAGCAGAAATATCGGAACAATCCGAAGAAGCCTTAAAATCAGAAAAGAGGAAATTGCAGAGAGAAGTAAGTTAACATGTTATTCATTTACATATTTATTTATTTTTAGTAATGCTTTCATATAGTTTATATTTTATTATGCATTTCCGATTAATTTTTTGCATAGTTTTAATTTATGCATTAATAATCTTATTTTGAAGTATAAATTGCAAGCCTAATTTTTCTCAAACCTGTCCTTTTTACACTAATTAGAAGCATGTCAACAGCAACATACATTTATTACATAGTTCATCAGGGTATATGGTTAGATAATTATTAGAGATTTTTTTAAAGAGACATTTCAAAAGCGTTTTTGATATTTCCTTTTATTTTTAAATATATTAGGAGATTATAAAATTCTTTGTTTTTTAAAACTACGAATGAAGAAATATCAGATTTAAATGTATTTTCCAAAATGTTTATTGTACCTAAATGAAACAGTTGAAAAGCAATATGTTCTTTTCCTATTCTTATGGTAAATAACTAACTTTGCTCCTAATAGTAAATGACGCATGCTACAGAATAGAAATCAAGAGCAAATAGAAAGAAATTATATGTGTAATTCTGTCAAAAATAAAAGAATCTAATATCGATGTTCATTTATGAAAATATATTAAGCATAACTTTATTAATCATACATTACCATACACTCAATTTCTGTTGCTATAACAACAAACCCGATCATCTTCCAGCCTTATGTATCCACTAAATACTGGCCATTGGATGATTATAAGCGATCACACGTTGTCTGGGGAAATTCAGAAGACATTGAGGAATTTCATAAGTATAATCTTGTATTTCCTTTTTTCATATGTCAGTCTAAACTTGAAATCACAGGGCAGTTGCCAAATATATTCTCAGGGGAATCTGACTGGTGGAATTATAACCAGGTTTTCTATAAGCCAACAAAAAACGGACCGGCGTTGATTCCAATTTTTGCGCTGATTTCTTAGCCACAGTTTTAAAGAGGTGTTGTTCTATATCCTTGTTAGATTATTCTACCATGCCATCTGACTGAGGAATTGATAGCAATAAACATGATAACAAAACAGTTCCAATGCACATATTACTCATGTCGGTGTAAGTATCCCAAAAGAAAGAAGCATGCGTCTTTTTTAAACCAGAGATCTTTAGATAAATTGCCTACATTTCGGCACTGATCTATGTCACCAAACTCATATTCCCGGCATATAAAAAATGTATAACATAAACGTAGTCAGGTCAACATAACCTGTGCAGACTCAAGTTGATGCCCTGCGTTAACTAGGTAAACTCATAAATTGATACCCCAAGATTTTTCCACATCTTTGATTGACCATACAATTTGCAAATCGGATTTTGGTATGTCATAATTACTATTTGATTGACTGCTTTGAAGCTCGTATTCTCATATCTTATTAATTTTATTACTGGAGTTGGAAAAGAGTTTGCAACATGAATGAACTAGACTTTTTCCAGTCGGATATTTTTTCGGTTTGTTGTGGTTTAACATAATTCTGTGAGAACAACCTCCGTTTAAAACCCAGGATGTGGCCCTGGCAATTGTATATGCGCTACTCAATATGCGTAAAGTAAGATATTTATTGTTTGTGTCCTGTTCCTTGATCAAAACTACATCGTGCCTAATTTTTACAATATTTCATTCAGTTATTTGAAAAAACAATACTCTTTGGGTAGTCATACATGAGAATAAATTAATGTTCTATGCCGGCAACTGTTATTTTATGATGATTAAACTGGAACCAAAATCTTGATGTAATCTATCTGTACACAAACGCTGATTCCTTGGTTCCAGTATGCAACATCTTATGTTCTGTCATCTTCTTTACTTCCTCCAGCTTATTTGTTTGTTAAACCAAAAAATTCACTCATTTTCACAAAGATATTGATGTATTTTTTTTTTAATATTTTATGATCTCAAAATCAACAATAGACAGCCCTTGAGTGTAATAATTATTATATTATTAATATTTTAATATGATACTGTAGATTCTGAGATCATAAAATATTCCACAAAAAAAAATGTATTTGTTTGTTGTCTAGTATTACGCAGGCCCGCATGTTTCTCGAGGCACTCTGCATTTTTAAGATAGCCTAGCAAAGTCAAATTATACAAAGCTGACTTAGTTTTAAAATAAAAATTTTGTGAAGTTTAATTATATTTTCTAATATGTTCACTAGTGTTCTTACATATTTAGTCAATATCTCACTTTCAATATCAGTCGTTCTCCATATAACAAACACTTCTTTTAAAGGTTATCCTATTTTCGACAATTTTGCGGTATATCCCGCTTATTTTTAAAGGTAGAAAGTTGCGATTTTCGCGAAGTGTGCTACTTTTTTGTAAAACTAAACATGCTGCTAACAGAATTTTCATAGCCCTTTTGGTTTTTGAGACCCAGGGTGAAATTAAAAAATATCACTTTTGGGCAAACCCTCGTATTTCAGTTATTTTTTTAACTTATTAAAGAGATTGAAACGCATTCTTATAGAACTTTTTCTGTCGAATCCAGTGGCGTAGTCTATTTTTTTCTTACACCATCCGTTTTTCAGATATGAAGTAAAATATGTTTTTTTTTTAATGGAACACCCGGTATATTATTTTTTATATTCATTAGAAGTTATGTGGGCTTTCTAAAAATATATATTTCTATATAGTTATTTCGAAGGAAAAGCTCAAAATTAAATATTTTTAATAATTTTCATTATTTGTAGCAGAAACCCATGACTACTCTATTAAAAACAAAAGCCGTGTAAGTAATAATTATACATTATGATTCACGTTACGAATTACTTTTATGTTTGACCGTGAGACCAATAGCAAAAATACAAAATTCCCGAAATTCGAAGAAATACTCCCAGTTGTAAGATTGTGAACACGGATCCATGAACTCACGTCAAATTTGTACATGTTATATCAATAAAAACGATATTAATGGTTGGCGCGTGAGCACATGCTGAATAACATAATAAAATAGACACTAGAAATGTGCGGGAAATCTGTTTTAAAGTTGTTCGTAGACTATTCTAGAGATTCAATACTTTAATAATTGAAATATTTTTGTTGCTTTTTTGTCTTTTTTTACTATCTTATGATACATTTTTTAAAATTTGCTAAACTATAATTACCGACGATACAAAAATTTAGGTTAGAAAAACAAGAAAAAAGTAACACAGTTAAAAAGGAACGAAGAAATTTTAAAGGTGGTTTTCAAAATGCAGGTCATTTTCTCGAATGGAATATTGGCAAATTTCTGTTATTTTTTAATGCCATTTAAAACAATCATAGGCTTGAATACTTTGGAATATTAACTCGATTGCTTCACGAAGTTTCGCTACAGACTCATTTTATTTTGCATAAAACTCCATTAAAAGAAATCCAAAATCGAAAGATCAAAAGGGCATGAGGGCATCTTACAGGTCCGTTGGTATTTAAGCATATCTATTGAGGGAAGTTAGCATCTAGAAATCGCTTTTAAAATCCAGAGTTATGGCTTGGGGCACCATCTTGCTGAAAGTAAACAGCATTGTAATTTTTCTAGTAGTTCTGGAATAACTTCATTAACAAGCTCCAGGTACCTACGTGCTGTAAGACTTCCTTCATAGATCCTGTAGTTTATGCGCCTTGTTGTGTCATTTCAAAAATTAAATGGTGACTTTCTGTAGACCAATTCCTCGTATTATGACAATTAAAAATTCTCGCACTTGAAAAATAGTAGTCGTCCGACCAGATAACAAGTCTGCCAAAAGATTCTTTGATACAGATTTGCTGTAAATACTATTGACAAAACAATTTTCGGCACTGAGCATCGCCGGGTTGCAAATGTTGAACTAATCTGAATTTATATGGATGATATTTATATTTTTTGACATTCTTTGGGCATCAGACCTTGCTACACCAATTGCTTCTTCTATTTTTTTACAAGATGATGGTGTTGCTTCTATGTAACCTAATACGTTTATTTCTTTATTCTCCCTTGTCTTGTTTTGCGTATACTGTAGGACACGGCTGAATAAATGACCCGTCCGAACTAAATTTGTTTGTAGACGAGCAAATATGTCCGGAAATGGTTGCCTTCACTTAGGATATCTAATATAAAAAATGATCCCCTGATAATATGAAAAATAGTCCTAACCACTACACTTTAAATACATTTCCTATGAAAACATAATTCCGAAGCTTCTTGGGGATTCTCGTTAGATTGTATAATACATACCAACATTTCATTCTTTTCATAAACTGCCAAGTCCACCCCGAAATACTGAATTTTGAGCTTGTCTTTCAAAATAATTATATAGAAATATATATTTTTGGAAAGCACATATAAATTCTAATAGATATAAAAAATTTTCGCTTCATAACTGAAAAACGTATGGTGCAAGAAAAAATAGACCAAGCTACTGAATTCTACGAAAAAAGTTGTCTCAACCTCTTCAATAAGTTAAAATACAACGTAGGTAGGAGGGTTGGCCCAAAAGTGATATTTTTCAATTTCACCCCTTATCTCAAATAACAAGAGGGTTATGAACATTCTGTTAGCAGCATGTTTACTTTTATAAAAAAAAGTAGCACCTGTTGCGAAAACCGCAACTCCATGTCTTTAAAAAAAGCGAGATACCCAAAATTGTCAAAAATGGAATATCCTGTATATCGACACTCAGATTATTACCTTCTGCTTGCTAACGCCGCCATGATGATGTCCTAACTTTATATATCCATTTACCACCATTTTTCTGGATATTTTTGATAGAATTACCGACAATGTTGTGATGTGACACTTTTTTTACACCACATACTGTTCGATAAACCAATTTTACAATATCTTTTAGCAGCAGCATGTTAACATAATGATTTTATTTTAATACAGTATCTGTCTCATAGTGTATTGAATTTTTTTTTTTAGGGGCATTAAATTATGTGTTAATTTCTATGATATTTTGGAGTTAATAAGATCAACTTCTAGTGACCCAGTATAGTATTTTATGGCAATATCTATCTCGAAATATTTTATGCTTAGGGAGACACATATTGCTAAAATCTTATTTTTGAACAAATGTTCCTTAAAATAATATATTCCATTTACATGTGATTTGATTTTCAATAGATTAGAAGAAGTGCAAATGAGTTTATATTAGTATTAATATAGAATGATCACTGCAGACCAGTATTTTATGTTTTCATTTATTTATTTATCAGATTCTGTATGTTTTATTTTATTTGCAGGATTCTAATAATTCCTTTAGTGACATTCTTTCCATAGATGATTCTGAAACTAATAGCTATTAGGGCTTTTAATGCAATGGTAATTACATATTAACAAACGGTTTGGGACAGCTTTTATTTTACGTTGTTTTTTTAGTTTGCTTTCATGTTTTGTTGTCTTTTGGTTTAAGGCATGATATAGTTCAGTTAAGCTTTTCTTGTTAATGTCTCTATAAGGGTTTACATGTCAAGTTGATGGTGGTCAAATGTAATTTTCCTACTACCACTTTCGGATATGATAAAAAACACACTGTTAACTGTGCTAGAAAGGGCCATATCACATGCGTATTGGAAAAACAAAATGTCAACACGACAATCTTGTATCAGCATCACACCTGACGTAACGAGTGATAATTTTTTCAACATTAGTGTTGAAACTGTTTTTTCAATACTAGTGTTGAAATATATAAAATGTAATAATTCTACTAAAAATATCGAGTGGTCGTAGGAAAAATAATGTACATTACTCGTATCAAAGTTATCGTTTTCAAACTCGAAGGATTTCCGCACAATACCCCCTCATTTGAAAACTACCACTTTCAACATTTGTTATGTAATATACTATTATTATTGATTTTTTTTAATTCAATTAATGTTTAATTATTTGTGCATTATCTTAAATTTAATAACTTATTAACATGGCACACCCTTGTGAATTTTCCCAGATATATTGAAATTCAATATGGCATACATTTTAATGTCCATAATCCATCTGAGGGAATAATTCTGTTGTAGTCATGAAACCATTCTTTCCCATTCCACCGATCTGTCTGTCTATAGGCATGTACGCGGCAATTCTAATTCTAAAAAAATCTACCAATCGGATTGATTTCATACACAAAAATTCATTGTGGTGTAGGGAAGGAATGAAATTATCTGAATTTGATACAAATTAAATATGGCGAAGCAAAATGCCGATCTAATAAAATATTTATAAAATCGGAAAATACTAATTCGTAATAAAAAATGTTTATCAAGGAAGCTGAAAAAAAAATACATTAATTTTACATAAAAAATAAAAGAAATGAAAAAAGATTGAGGTCTTCACATATGAATTTTTTGCTTTATTTCTTTTTTTTTACCCATAATGTCGTAAGGTTGTATGAGATTTTTTGAAGGTTTTGAAATATGTTTTATCACTTGACAGAACATTGTAAAATTACTTACTAAAAGAAAATGAAAAGAATGGGAGTATTTCAATTAGGTTTGCGCAAAATTGTGCTTTTCGAAGAACTATTAACATACGATCTTGTCTTATTAACAGCCACTTTCCAGTGACTAATATTTTGAGCAATCTAAAAGCAAAGCTTCATACTCCCGTTCAGCTTTTCAAATATATACACTGGAATGCATTGGTAGTCTTATTGTAATTGAATCAATTATTAACGAATTTGAAATTAAGGCCAGAAAAAATCATCGGAACATCTTACACAAAATGGAATGCTGGTGTCGAAAGGACAGGGGAAGGGAAATGAGTAAAAGTGCTTGACGCTTTGGTTCACTAAAACGCCTATTATTAACATTGTTTCTGAGTAACTCTAGAGTCCTTAAAATGCGGCAGTGGAAATCGGCTATGGTAGCAATATAATACTTCATTTCCCCTAGCACTAAAAGTGAATAGAGAGAATATATCTGATTTTTCGTAAGAAAAATGGGATGAAAAGGATATTCCAACTTGGCCTCCCCCTAATAAAATTATGAGTTAAAATGAATGCCAAAATGAAAAAAAAAATACCAATATAGCCAGTATGACATTTTATTATCATACTATAAGGTAAACATTTGCTTTATTTGTTTTCTTTACTCTGTGTTCATAATTCAAAGGATATGTTGTGTCTACAACATATCCATATGTATAAAAAGTGTATTTATGCGTTACTGCTTGTATGTACATGCATAACTAGATATTTGTCCTGAATAAATTATCTAGAAATTTTAATAACAGATGTATCGGGAAATCTAGTCATAAATATGGTAGTACCTTTAGTGATAAAATATTGTTGGAACTATTAAAAATTTTAAACTCGACTTAGTCGAAAATTAGGTAAAAATACTACTTATCATATAAACTTGCGTTGGAGCTTTTTTAATTGTCCCAATTTGTATTTGGGACCCGGAATTGTATCAGTAGAAGTTAAGTTTAATCGACGTTATGGTCAATTAATTGTACGCAATTAAGCGTTCGTTATTTTCCGTTAAAAAAAAAACGGGGAATTGGTTAATCCAGAACTTCTCTCGTTACTTATGTATTCTTGCTATTAATAAGAAAATGACAAATTCAGTATCGTACGTATTTATTGCTTAATATTATGCTTTCACTTTTCTTGATAAAAGAATGGACAAGAAAAAATCCGGTTAAGGGCATTTACAGATTTTTTTTCGTTTTACCCATCACCTAAATATTCCTCGTAATCAATCAACTTTATTATCAGAAAACTTGAAGAGTATAAAAGACCATTCGTATAATATGTACATATTACGGAACTATATACACAACTAAATTCCTTTTTTTTTTAAATGAAAATAATTATATAATATATTACAAAGATTTAATGGAGTCGTCCGTTACTTTGGGACAGTATATTTTAACAAATAATCAAGTTAGAGAGTTTTTGTGACGGTCGAAAAGTAACTTTAGTATCTTTATTTATTTTTAAAATATTTGCAATTTTTTTAGATATTGGTCCAAAATATGTAATTGTATATTTTATATGGGAATTTTTAACCTTAGGATTTATTTAATGTAATACAATAAAGCAACCTAAAATACTGTGAATCTTTTATGTAATTTAATTTAAAAAATCCGTCAGACCTAATTATATTAATAATATAACTTGTAGAATATTATCATATCACTTTGTTAAAAAAATCTTAAAATAATATTATAACAAGAATAACTACTTAAAAAATACCATCGCGATATTGGGTGAATAAACAGTTGTGCAAGTTCTATCAATGTACGTAGAGGTTGTAGAAACAATCATAGTTGAGACAACACTAACACTTCTGATGTAAAGTTGTTTTTATATTTACACTATTAGCTCTATATGCGGAATATTATTCGTCGAATGAACTAACTTGTTAGTTCATCCGACGATAATGTTTGTTAATAGAAATAGAATACAAAAATATACAATATTTTTTTGTATTAAAATTACAAACAATTAATACTATTTTTAATTAGAAATACCTAGCCAGAACATTAAAAAAATAATGTACATAACTGTTCCACAAATGATAACAAACTACGAAATTATTAGTAAAAATATTTCACATGTATTTTTAGACAATATATGATTTACACATAAAAGTTGGATATTAGAAATTCTTCTACAATGTACGGAGTTAGTGATAACAGATGTAGTTTGATTTTACTTGGAAAATATCGGAATTCAGCAGTATTTCTTATATGTATAGGAATGTTATTAATTTCAACAGCAATAAATTAGGTAGGCCTTAAATCATTTCTACCCCTTGGTAGGTTATGTATGTAGATCATTCTAAAAAGTAAACTTTCCCCATTTTTTACAAAGAGCACCCTCTCCAGAAGGAAAACCACTGGAAAGTAAGAAAATTTAGATTCCTGAAAGCATCCTGCAAACAGCCCTAAAAGCCAGACACGCAATTATTCTACTTTACTATATTTGCAAAACATCCTGTCTGTACGCGATGCGCCGCCCACGTAGGCCGTACGACATGACAGAGTGGAACAAAGCGTGTTATGCAGACAAAAGAGTATCCTTAGAAGCTCAGTCAACGAGGAAAACTTTTTAGCCTTTTCCCCACACTTAAACGATCCATTAAAGTTTTGGATCCAAATGAACTCGAAGAAACTCGCCAGATTCTGGTAAAAAATGTTCGCTTTTGCCTACCTTCTCCGATTTTGAGAAAATTTGGTATACAGATAAAATTTGGGGCACTGGTTACGAATCTGAGGTCAATTTTTTCTGCCTCGTGTCGTTTCCGAGTTATTCATCATCAAAGTCAAACTTTGATAGTATATCGATTAAATACATAATTGAAATATCGAAACAATACATAATTTTTAATTTATAAGATTATTTCACTCACAAATCACCTCAATAAAATCCAATATGTATATAAATAACTATTTTTAATAGGGAATTTTCCGTGCTTTTGTATTTGATGTTGGTAACCATTATCATTCCAAAAGAAAGACCTATTTTATCAGTAAAGCAGTTTTTGGTAGAATGATGGATATTCTGTTACATAAGCGGGTCGGTACCGGGTTAGCACAAGGTTGGGCGTCGAAACGCGAAGACACTAGGTGTGGGATTACCAGAGTTCTCTCCAAAAAAGAGGACAAGAATGAGAGAGCTATTCAGAGGCGGCAGTTCTAAAAAAGGTCATCCTTTTAGTAATAGAGTAACATCTGACGCTGGAGCGCGGAGGCATGATCGTTAAAGCTTTAACACTAAAATTATTGTGTTATCGTGTTTAATCTACCTAGTGCCTCCGCACTTCAACGCTTCAATCCTCCAACCAGATGGTTACCATGAATTAACGATATAAGTTGAAAAAGATATACCATTTCGTTATTTAAATTGTATAGTTAATCGATTTACTGTAAAAATTTTAAGTTTAAGTTAAGATTGAAAACTTTGAAGATGGATAACCCGGAAACGAAACGAGGCCGAAAAAATCAACTTCAAATTCGTGATCAGTACTTTAAAGTTTACATGTGTAACAAACTTCGTAAAAATCGACGATGTTAGCGAAAGTAAACATTTATCCAGGTTCTTTGTTTATGTTATCTGCTAGATCTCATAGGGTGAAGACCATCCTCTGGGTTTTCTCTGTATTTAACAGACGTCTGTTGGGCAAACATAATAATAATACGTAAGAAGCATCAAATTTTCTTTAGGAATTCAATTGTAAATAGATTATCCAAGTCGGTTAAGGCAGACCGTGTAGACAAGACATCATGGTTTTTGTGATTAGACACGTCTAATCCGAAGAACCATGGTTTCTTAAGCCGTGAAAGCTTCCGTTCTGTTCTATGAATCACTTATTGTTTGTTAATCTAAGTTCCCAAATTTTCCAGACTAACTTAAATACTGTCTAAGGTACTTTTTAAATAAAATTATATTAAATCAGTGGTTAATAAAAATGTGGGTTCGCTTTGCATGCACAGGGTTTTTGTTTTTCGTGTTTCTATAGATATCAAAAAAAGTTGAATACAAAGGTTTCTTCAAATGTTAAATTTTTTTTAATGTTCTTTGCAGATGTACAGGGTGTTTAGCTTTTCTGAAATCAACATCAACTTTGGTTTATTAAATATAACACCCTCTATATTTTACGTCCATCACTTGGGTCTCTTCTTGCTAATTATAAATATACCATATTCGATATCTTTATCTTTACAAACACCCGAGAAATTTGACAAAGACCCTGCCATAAGAGGCAATGTGTGGCAACGGAAAACGTTCTTTTACGAAGTGTAGTCAATGGGAATACTTTGCTTCTAATGACCGGATTTTTCTCAAATTTCTCAGGTGTCTTTAAATATAGAGGTATCAAACCTGGTATATTTATAATGAGCAAGAAGAGGCCAATTTGATGAACCTATAATATACAAGGAGTTATATATAAAAAAACAAAGTTGATGTTGATTTCAGACACTCTGTATATATGTAAACTACACTAAAAAGTTCTACAATTTAAAGACACTTTTGAATTTTACTTTTTTTTTTGATATCTGGAAAAATACGAAAATTAATGATAGGGGCATTTTTAATCGAAAACCCTGTACATACATTTATCATGTTTTATTATTACTATTTTTGGGTCAGTTAATTGTGATTAAGTAATTTTATCCGGAAAATGGGGTTTAAAGTTATGTTGCTTTGAACTTATTTTATTTTATAACTGGTAACTTCATCAGTGGCTTTTGTTGGATTATTAATAAAATTAGAAATTAGGCACCCGAATCTTCACAAAAATGTTCACAAAATAATGCAGCTAATACTGTAGATACTGTTTCCGAAAACAATTAATGTTTTAAAATCAACCAGTAAATGCAAATACTGTAAAAGAGGTAAAACAAAATACACAAGTTTTTTGAAAGAAGTTAAAATTATATATATTATATTTATATAGGTTTGAAATTAATTAAATATTCATAGGTTCTCTTAATTACTATTAACTAACTTTACGTTAACTATTTCGTTATTTAGTTGTAGGTGTTTATGTAACTAGTAAATATTCGACATACTCATGGAGTAAAGTAGCATGCTAAGGGAAAATAATTGGTCGCTAATGTTGCTTTGAGAATTACTTTCTACGATTTATAGTACTGGAGCACATGGCCAAGTATTTGTATTTTTCGCTGCGCTTCTCATAAGCTGTTACTTTATTAATTAGGGCATTTTTATATTACTCCTAAATTTTTACGCCTTAAGTCCAGTCGCTACTATGATGATGGAGGGAGATAGTTACAAGAACTTGAGTGTATGTGGACTCATCGTTGCGTGTCTAATATTCTGGAGTTAAGAAGTTTGGGTAACATATAACTAAATCCACAATATCTGACGTCGTGGGTGATTAAATCTTGTTTTTAGCCGAAAAAATTATGCAAAATAAGGTCACCCCTGCAAGATATATAGCCGATCGAAGCGATCGATTTACATGCGCCATACCTTGCAATTTCCCCTTACTACAGTGGGGCGTAAAAATCTAGGAACGGTATCCTAGGGATCATAAAACACATATCAGTTTATCAGACGCACAGCAATGAAAACAAATTTTGATCCTAGGCTCCAGAACTAGTAGAGGTTATAAAGACTTTATTAATATAGTTTCTTTTTAGGCTAGAGAAGCGCAGAACCGAGCTGATGAACTAGAGACATCCAATACCCATCTGTTGAAACGCCTAGATAAGTTGAAAAATGCAAAATCGGCGTTACTAAAAGAGCTCTGACAAGACAAGATTTTTTTATAAAATATATCCTTGCTGGGATAGCTTTTGTGTTTGTATTTTTGGAGATTTTTCTAGTGAGTGAAAAAGAGAATTTTTATATTAATATTATTGCTTGAAAACTGTCATCATTGGTATTGTTTCCGATGTTATTAGAGATGTCCGTGATTGTTTCTTTAGTATATATATATATATATATATATATATATATATATATATATATATAAAATGTTATAGACTTTACTTCTCATTCATTGACATATTACCAAGATCTGACACTCTAATAATTATTATTTACGTTACCTAATAATCATATTGGATAATTATTAACCACAATTTCAATTTTATAAAATATAGAATATTTTTAACTAAAGAATTAATCAAGTTATTAACAATGGTTTTAATTGTTATTTGTATATGTTTTGTTATGTTTCTTTTGCTTACAAAAGCAAATATCTATTGTAGAAATAAATTCCATTTATATAAGACGCGGTTGTAATCTCTGATGTTAAAAAAATAATTATTAAATTTAAATTACAAGGCATTGTTTAATATTCATGAAGAAAAGAGAAATATCCAACATGGAAACCTAAGAGTAAATATCATTTTTTAAATCGCATTCATTCATTTTACACTGAAATGTAATAAACATTTGATAATCATACATTTTCAAAAAAAAAATTGGCATGCATTATTCGGTCCTTTTGGACAGCTTTATTGTTTAAATAGAATAATCAGAAAATAGCAAAAACCCTTTAAACGTCCTGAAAAACATCAGTAAATTTTTATTAGCTTTGAGACACGTTCCACTGTATCACCTTATTTAAAATAATTTTTCCCCCCAATATTTCCAAAGTTGGAAACTTATGTGACTATTTTATTTCACATTGCATGGAAATTTGTAGTTTTCCGCATTTTTTAGTTTATTTATTTATTTTTTTGAAAAAAATCAAGCTGTGTGCTGTGGAAGTATCAGTCATTTAAACAAATAATTTGCAATACTTTAATCATTTGTACTGGGATTATTATTCCATAATTGTATACTAAATTTTGAGTTGCAATATTAGGGATTTTTTTTGTAAAATATTGCTTTCATATGTTTAATGCAAAAGTATAACAATAACAGTTTGACAGATCCATATTTTGTGCATATGCATATTGATATTTAATTTATAATATTGTTTTAAAACGTTGTATTTATTTATTTAAACCCTAGATCTTAATCTTTATTCCATTTTGTAAATATGTGTAAACTATTACTTAAATTATAGTCAAATTGTAACTGAAGAAGGTAAGGCAAAATGTTGTGTGTTTTGTAGGACTGAAGTTTAACTTATGTTAAACATTGAAAAAAAGGATCTGGTAAGTTTCCATTCTTGGTCCTAACATTTTCGTCAAAATTAAATACAAATTTTTGTGTTATCTTTTTACAATAAGACATTTTTATAAAATATAAAATTAGCTCAAATAATTGTGATCTTAATGTGAGTTAATTATAGGCTCAATACTACATTTTTACAGTAGCTCTGTGACCATAGATTTTATTTTCACTTTTTCTAAATTGTAATTTAACAAAACTGCCTCAAAAATTCGCAAAATTGTAGGACAGTCACAATTGTAACATTCTATTAAATACATCAAGTGCGTTGGGAACTACAACAAGTCAAATATCTCTCAACTTGATATAAAAATATAATAATAATGTAGTGAAAGAAATCCAAAAATAAGTTAGTAGCCAAACATTTTGATAGGAATATACCATGAATGTTTATTTAAACAATACTTGGTTAAATGGAAACCCATGATAATATATTTTTATATCAGTTTAAGAATATTTTGCATATAACATGAAATATGTGATTTTTCTGTATACTACTCATACTTGTTTTGGTAAAAGGTACTTGAAAATAAACATTTACTAATTTGCAATAATTTTTTTATTTAGCTTTATTTTTTTCCATTTTTTTTATTGATTAAACAAAATACAGAACTTATACTGGGTGACTAGGTTGCAACTGTACAGGGTGTCCGGATTTGGTTGCAAAAGCAGGGTATTTCGCTTATTTTTAAAGATAGAACCTTGCAGTTTTCACGAACCTGAGCTAATTTTTTGTGAAACTCATGAAGCCTTCGTTTATGAGATACAGGGCGAAATAGAAAATTTTGCGTTTTGGACCTCCCTCTTATCTCGGTTATCCTTTAACTTAACGCAAAGGGAAACATTGCTGCTTATGCAGTTTTTTACGCTGGATCCAGTGGCGTAGTCATATTTTTCATTTGAGTTGTTATTTTTTAGATATGACCCAAAGTTGTGTTTTTTAAATGGGATACCCTGTATATTTGTCCAGAAATTGATTTGTCCTTTTAGAAGCTTCTCAAAAATATATAATAGTATGGGTCTATTTAAATAAACAACAACAAAAATCCTAATTTTTATAATTATCATCCCAAATTTTGCAGTAGGCCATGCAAAACAATGCTGCCTTTTATTTAAAGTCGTTAACAATATCTACATCCTAACAATAAATCAAAATAAATATGTAATTAAATCTATTTATCAAAATATGTATTGATAATTTTGCACCAAAAAAGTACCACCTACCTAGATTTACGTAACACAAGAACAAAACATTAATAAATTATTATGTAACAAGCCTTTCAGCAAAAATCAACTGTCGTATAAGAACCTCAGTAACCAAGGAAATCAAAAGAACTGTTCAAACTGATTTTCATTTTGTTCTATGCATGCTTCGCACAATTTTCATATTCGTTTTAGGGAATTAAGCAAAATAATAGGATGATTTTGTAAATAGCGAAAATTTTCTCTTATTGCATTTCCTAAATCTTGGACATTATCATAGTGGTCTTTGTAAATTCTATTTTCCAGATATCCCCATAGAAAGAAATCTAAAATCGACAAATCTGGGGACCTAGGGGGCCATCTTATAGGTCCATTTGTTCCGATCCATTGATTGGTAAAATTATTGTCCAGAAATAATCTCGTCATTCCAGAATTGTGTGCAGGAGCACCGTCCTGTTGAAAATAATTTTCGTTAATTTCCGCTAGAGGAACATCGTCAAGTAATTCAGGTATAGCTGCCTCTAAAATTTCTATATTGGCTGTTAGATTTCCCTCAAATATATAAAATTGTATATGTGTTCCTAATATGAAGCAGGACACATTTAGACCAAACCTGCCCTGCTGTCTTCTGGGAAATATTTGGTGTTGATTTTCCTGGGCCCAGAATCTACTATTGTGCCTATTGAGTATACCAGAATTACTGAAATGTGCTTCGTCTGACCATATAACCTTCCTTTCAAAATCTCTAATCATATCGCATCTTTCTCGAAACCAATTGCAGAAGACTACCCGACCCTCTGCATCCCCTGGCTGTAAGTGCTGCACGAGCCTAAATTTGTATGGGTGGTATTTGTGCTTTTTTAGAATTTCTCTAGTTTTTGGAATCCCTATGCTCTTTTCACTGGCCCTACAAGAGTTTGTAGCGTAAGCTTCTGCATTAGCCAAAACCGTAATTTCCTCAGCCTCCCGATTTTCTTTATTATATGTTTTCGTACGAGGTTTGATAAATGATCCGTGATTAAGTAAATTCTTTTTTATCCGATAAAAAGTGGATATATTAGGTTGCCTCCTTTCTGGATATCTAAATAAAAATTAAGCAATAGTATTTCAACATACCTAAAAATTAACTATTTACCTGTTAAAATACATCTCAGAAGCCGCTTCAACATTTTCATTACTTAATATAAAACAAGCTAACATCGTACTTTTCATAATGTTCGAAAGTTTGGTTTTCTTCCATAATAATACAAATATATTTTTACACAATAAATAAATACAAAAAACTAGCGCTATATTTTATATACGGGTACAAAATTGGGAAATGTCATTTGCTTCCAAGAAAACGGCATCGTTTTGCATGGCCTACTGCAAAATTTGGGATGATAATTGTAAAAATTTTTGTTGTTGTTTATTAAAATAGACCCATACTATTATATATTTTTGAGACGCTTTTAAAAGGACAAATCAATTTCTGGACAAATATACAGGGTGTCCCAAACACAACTTTGGGTCATATTTAAAAAATAACAACTCAAATGAAAAATATGACTACGCCACTGAATCCAGCGTAAAAAACTGCATAAGCAGCAATTTTTCCCTTTGCGTTAAATTAAAGGATAACCGAGATACGAGGGGGGTCCCAAAATGCAAAATTTTCTATTTCGCCCTGTATCTCATAAACGAAGAAAGCTATGAAAATTTTGTTTACGGCTTCATGAGTTTCACAAAAAATTAGCTCAGGTTCGTGAAAACCGCAAGGTTCTATCTTTAAAAATAAGGGAGATACCCTGCTTTTGCAAACAAATCTGGACACCCTGTACTATGCTTTGTGATATATTCTTTGTACTCTGATGAAAAGTTATTAACTAATAGTACAAAGATGTGGGGTGTGCTTGGCTATCTTGATTTACATATATCTTTCAACTAGTTGAGCATATTAGTTGCAAGTTGGTTCATTTCATAAGCATAATAACAGGGAGACGGAATTGTTTTGATTTGAATGCAATCATATTTTGTCAAAATGATCACTTGTTAGGTCTATTGTAGTGTGTTTAATTTGGTTGATCCTAAAGGGTGTTGTCAACTATCTTATATAGACATCTGTATCTATACATAGAACACAACTTATACTTGCTGGTAAAATTTAAAAAAAATTTAAGATAATTCTAATACTGTAGTAATATTTTCTATAATATAATATTTCATTTGCTTTATATAATTATTAACAAATAATTATTCAAATAACCTGTTTTTTTATTTCCATTTAACGTCATTGCTTAAAAACCGACAACACCGCCCCATACTATTGTACTATTTTTGATGATTTTTTTGTGAGTTCTTGGGCATTATGGCGCGAACTGTGCAAAAATTTGGCCTATACTCATTACGAGATTTTTTCTAATATTTAATAATTTGTACGGTTAATTACTATAAGGGGTTAATTGGACCAGTATTATTTTATCGTTCTTTAGGCAGCAAAATTACATACCTGTGCACTTTTTGAAACTATTGTACTTAGATTCAAAGAATACAGGTATCTTGTTTGTATACCTATATCTCTTTATACATATTTGACATAAAAATTATACATTTCTAACAATAAACTATTTTAAAATACCTTCTGAGAGGTTTGCTTATTTTTGCAATCACAACAAAGTAAACAAAGATAAACGAGCTTAGCTATGCATTTTTATGCATAATGTGAGAAAAATATATTAGATATGTTATTAAATGTGCCCCCTCCGATAATAGATCTGAATTTTGACAATAACGCAACGACAAGGAGAAAAGAAACCTGTCATAACTTTACAGCATTATCTTTGTGGTGCTCGACAAGAAGGAGAGATATTTCATTCTTTGTCACACTTATTTGCAGTACACGGTTATTTACTTTAATCATTGCATCAAAACACACGATTTTATGAATTAAACAGCACAATGTCTTGGGTCTCCCTGTTATTATATATGTAGTACATTTATTTATGCATTCATTATTTACAGTGAAATGTGTATGAAAAACATATTTAAAAAACATGGGTTGTTAACTTGTTCCTGTATTATGGACTGTAATGCTGTTTTATTTTTATTTTATGAAATAGGTATTTAGCCGAAGTAATCGGGATTAAGAATAGCTGTTACTGTCAAATTGTGCTTTTATTCTTTAAAAACAGTCATCTTTCAAAATTAAAACAATTATAATACTGGCTAGGTATATTTACAATACATTAAAAGGTGATAAAAAATCTAGTGAATATCCTCACTAACTCTTAAAAATTAAAAAATTATCAAAGTTCATAATCTTTAAAATGCTGAGACATATATATATATATATATATATATATATATATATATATATATATATATATATATATATATATAGGGTGTTCCTTAATGACATATATATATATATATATATATATATATATATATATATATATATATATATATATATATATATATATATATATATATAGGGGGTGATATTTAAGGGGGTGATTCCCATTTTAAGAAAAAATCTTCATATGAACTGATGTCCTAAACGTCTTAACTTTTGAGATACAGGGTGCTAAAGTTTTCAGAAAAAAAATTATTTTTTTTAATAACTGTGATACTACTGTAGATATCTTTATGAAATTTGGTACACGTGTTCTATGCATCAAGATGCATTTTCTAATGTACAAGCAATTTTATTCTTTTTACCAGTGGCGTCCGTACGCGTTTTGCTTAGAATATTTTTGGAGAAAAAAATGGTACGCCACTGCTTTATCTTAAAATAAAAATTATTTTTGGAATTCTCATTCATTTCTGAGCAAATTCGATCTCTTGATTTTCTTTCGGCCGACGCATAGTTTTCGCTTAAAAAAATAAAAATCGTTTTACTTCAGGGTCAAATCGTTAAAAATCTGATAGGGTGACTGTTGTGTGGAAATCGCTTATTTATCGGGTGAAAGAAAATTATGACATCGAATGTGTTCATAAACGAAAAAGTTTTCTCGTCTGATGGTCCGTTCTTGATTAAATAATTGAGTTAAAATTGCTTCATAATATCTCAATACCAACTAATAATAATTTTTAAACCCATAAATCTAGTAGTCCTGGAATAAATTACGTTTTTACAAACGTCGATGTCAAATGACTTAAAGTAAGCTGTTGGTGTTCAAAACCATCTCAGTGTGTCATCTCTTTGGTTTTTAGTGTTTCATTGAAGTTATTGAAGTTATTTTCGCCGTTTTTTCGAATAATATCATTAAATATGGTAAATTATACGAATGCGGAAATGGCGGCAATGCATTACGCATATGGCCTCGCAGATGGTAATGCAACAGAAGCCAGACGCATTTATCAGGAAAGATATCCTAATCGTGCCTTGCCAGATAGCCGAACCTTTTCGAATATTCATCGCCGACTTAGCGAAACAGGTAGTTTCAATAAAGGTACTTCGGAAGGCAGACCTCGAACTGTCAGAACACCTGAAGTTGAGGAAGCGGTGCTGCAAGAAATCGACGAACATCCTGAGACGAGTACGAGGAAGATCGCTAGAGCTTTGAATATTTGTCACCAAATTGTTTGGCGTATTTTAGTTGACTTTTTGTTATATCCATATCATATTCTAAGGCATTACTCCCCAGGGATTTCCCACAGCGTGTGAACTTCTCTCAGTGGTATCTTCAGAGTATTACACTAAATCCGCAATTTGAGTCACAAATTTTGTTCACAGACGAAGCAACTTTTTCTAGGAATGCTATTCAAAATTTCCATAACAATCATGTGTGGGCGGAAGAAAACCCGCATGCCATAACCGAAACCCATTTTCAAGAACAATTTTCGCTTAATGTTTGGGCAGGAATTATTAGTAATCATCTCATAGGCCCATTTTTCCTACCAGGACGTCTTGATGGACGGTCTTATTTGCACTTTCTCGAAGAAGAACTACCTGGGTTGCTTGAAGATGTACCAGTTGCGTTAAGGCATCGCATATGGTACATGCACGATGGAGCACCGGCTCATTTCAGCGTAATTGTCCGAAATCATTTTGATACAGTTTATCCTGATCGTTGGATATGTCGCGGAGGACCTCAGCAATGGCCAGCAAGATCCCCCGATCTCAATAGTTTGGATTTCTTTTTATGGGGGCACCTTAAAACTCTAGTGTACAAAACTCCCGTTACTATACGGAATACGCCGGGAATATTTGAACGAGTGCGCAATTCCATGCGTAGACGGGCGGAAGCATGCATATTAAGTGAAGGTGGCCACTTCCAACAATTTTTATAATTAATGTTAGTATTGTTAATAATTAATAAAATTAAGCCGTTTCTGTAAACTTTGTTTTCTGCAAGCTGAAATCCCCGCTGTAATTTATTGGCACATGAAAGTTTTTTAAAAATTGTTTCCTAAAGTAATCAATCCTAAAGTAAAGTAAATCAATTACTTATTTCTAAATTAATTAATATTTATTATTAAATGAACTGAATAGCACGAAAAAAGAAAAAAAACGCTTTCCACACAACAGTCACCACATCAGATTTTTAACGATTTGACCCTGAAGTAAAACGATTTTTATTTTTTTAAGCGAAAACTACGCGTCGGCCGAAAGAAAATCAAGAGATCGACTTTGCTCAGAAATGAATGAGAATTCCAAAAATAATTTTTATTTTAAGATAAAGCAGTGGCGTACCATTTTTTTCTCCAAAAATATTCTAAGCAAAACGCGTACGGACGCCACAGGTAAAAAGAATAAAATTGCTTGTACATTAGAAAATGCATCTTGATGCATAGAACACGTGTACCAAATCTCATAAAGATATCTACAGTAGTATCACAGTTATTAAAAAAAAAAAAATTTTTTCTGAAAACTTTAGCACCCTGTATCTCAAAAGTTAAGACGTTTAGGACATAAGTTCATATGAAGATTTTTTCTTAAAATGGGTCCAAGAATCACCCCCTTAAATATTAGCATGTCATTAAGGAACATCCTGTATATATATATATATATATATATATATATTATATATATTATATATATATATATATTATATATTATATATATATATATATATATATATATATATATATATATATATATATATATATATATATATATATATATATATATATATATATATATATATATATATATATATATATATATATATATATATATATATATATATATATATATATATATATATATATATATATATATATATATATATATATATATATATATATATATATATATATATATATATATATATATATATATATATATATATATATATATATATATATATATATATATATATATATATATATATATATATATATATATATATATATATATATATATATATATATATATATATATATATATATATATATATATATATATATATATATATATATATATATATATATATATATATATATATATATATATATATATATATATATATATATAGTCCTACTCCCGGAGAGCAGTTATCACCACCACTATGTTGAAGATTCTAGCAAAAAGTATCAAGTAGTAGTAGTTAGTAAATTTTTGGGAAATGTATGCCTCGAATGCCGTATCTCCGTTATTATTATTAGTTAAGCACATTTCTTTCAGGAAATTAATCAGATAAATACGCCCGTTAATTCTAAAAATTAAACGTTGCGGAATATCGCGTGAATTTCTTCGGGCATAATACCGCGCTAATCAACATAGTAAATCATCACGCAATAACCACGTCGCGTCGCAGCCGAATTAAGCAGCGCGACCAGCACCTCTGACCGACAAGAACATTTGGAAGGCTCGACAAATCATTTAAAAGCACGTTCGCCGCATAAATTCGTCAATCGGTGCAGTTCCACCGTCTCGAAGCCTCCATTCGACGACCCGACTTCATGGTAGCAGAAAGGTAAGCCACCACTACTAGGACCTGATGGAGGGACTAGCTAGCGCCGTCTCCTCTCCGCAACGACCGCAGCCATCGCGACGCACTCCCACTTGGCCAGGGTATAAGTAGGTATAGGAAAGCTAGTATAAGGTGGTATATGGGTATAGGTATTTCTCTCACTCTCCCACATACTCCTACATGCACTTACACACACAAGTATTTATCCAATCCTTCAGGCCAGTTACTTGGTTCAGGTTTCTGGGCTGGTCTGTCCTTCCTGTCTCTTTCGCACACGCAGGCTATCCACAAGTATACACCACGACTAGTGATAGATTTTCTGTATCGATGATCCTTGGTGAATATCCTGGTTGGCCTTGTTTATCGGAAAGCTGCCCGTTTTAACCGATCCGAATTGCGTCCCAACCGCTGATCCGTCCGTAAATCCATCTTTCTTTCTCGATAGCATACATTATCTTTCTTACTCATTACGGTTTCCATATAGTTTATTTATGGGCTAGGCTTAGGTTATGATGTGATATTTGAGTATGTAACACACAGAATGACTTCTTTGTTTTCTACATTGGTGTTTTATTTCTCTTCCTTTCCTGTCTACCTGTAGTAATAATGACTCGTGTGCGCACTGACCTCTGGTTAACTATCTACACTGTTTAAAAGCTACCTGTGTGCGTTTGTAGGCTCTTTACCACATAAATCCAAGGATGGCTCCCGAGATTCAATTCCCACGAATCAATATCACTTTGAATCACAATGCCCTTGGTTCCCACCCACCAGCAGAATCCGCCAAACAAGCAAGTTCCCACTGACGCAGCACTCATTTAACATGTAAGTTGTAAATTATGATTCATTTTTAAGCTTTTATACTGTTATTTTGATTTTGTAAATAAAAATATTGTTAAGTGAATTTTAAGTATAGTGGTAACGTTAGTAGAACAAGATTACTTTAACTGGTAACGGTGGATCCCAATCCTTCAACCAGAAGAACAAAGAACCTCCATTTTGCACATTGCGCTATCAACTTGGCACAATACACGTCTACGGAAGGAACACCTAGTGAAGCCCCTGGTAGAACCATCTGCTAAGAACACAGCGAGCGAAGTTTTTACTATTTTTGTAATGAACGAATCATCACGTTTATTTAAAAACTCAATTTTCAATAGTTCCATATTTCATAATCGATCTAATTAATTTTATTAATTATCAAATAATCAACTGATTTTTGTAGTACATCAATTATTCTGTTGATTGATTTCTGTATTGGATTACACTTATAAAGCCACATATTATTTTGTTTTTAATCAGTTATTCTGCTAATTGATCTTGTAATTACTTTTGTACTTCTGTAAAAGCTAATATTTAACAATTTAATTATTTTCTCAGTCGATTTGATTAGGTAATTAATTAATAAAAAAAAAACTTGTGTATTTTTCGTTGGTATTTTTGGTTGGCATACTACTTTATGTATTGTCTATCAACATAAAATTTTATAAAATCTATTTGTGTTTTTGTATTTTTTTATAATCTATTGTTCAAGTGTTTATTGTGCAAACATGCCGGATAACGATAACGCAGCTAGAGCAGCAGTAACCATACAAACTTTTAGAGATTTTTTCAATCATTCCTGAATTCGAGGGTTATCAAATATTTTTGCAAACCTTCCTAAATGCCTGTGAATGTGCATATGATATTTCTACAGGTAACTAAAAAGATCTTTTAGTGAGTCACATAAAAAAAATAGGTTGCGAGGGAGAGCAGCGCAACTGATAAGTTCCCGAAATCGGCTTTCTTTTCTTGAAATAAAACAATTACTCAATTTCCATTTCGGAAATACGCGAGACCTGTCTTAGCCAATTCAAGACTTACAAAGAATGAGGCAATTATAAATCGAATCTCCTCTGACTTTCCTTAATAGACCCCAAGTCCTAAACGGTAAAAAGCAATATACCAAAATCTATTCTCACACCCTCTTAAAAGATAGCTCAAATAACATTAATCGAATCAATGACATTAAATAGCCTACTTACTCGTCTCGAACCCCGAATTGGTCATATACTACATGCAGGAAATCCACCTAATAGAACTAAATATTTGACAAAATCTCACAAAAATCCCTAGTGAAGATGAAATATTTCAATCTTAGACCATTACCATCGCGGAATACAATTGGGCAGGTATAATAAAAGTCGAAGAAAACTGCATTAAAAGTTCCGAAAGATTGCACGCAACACTTAACGAAATGATACTGCGCGACCTAAACAATCGCATGCAATACGTTTATAAAACAGCCCGAACAATGTCAACAACAAGAAAAAGCCAAAGAGCGCGAAATAGGCGAAATTTTACAAAATTCAGGAATTCTTATTAACCCCAAAACAAAACCAAAATCCAAAATAAATTTTGAGACCATACTATGAGTACTTTTCTCTTCTAGATTCATTGGGATTTCAACAGCCACTCAGTCCCAATATTCTCGTAACACCAATAAGCAACACCAAGAATTTTCTTTCATGAAGAAGCGACCATCACATTCTCAAATGCTAAATAGACCCTCCTTGTTTACAAAGACACCAGACCAATCAGAGAAACAATAAACAACAATGACAAAATATTAGAGATTATTGAACACTATAGACGAAAACGTACCGCGAATGAAGGCATTTAAACCGCAAGTGCTAACTCATGTTAGTCTCCTTTAACAAATATTGAACGCCGTTAACCAAAAGTACACTGAAATAATAGCCGACACTAAAAAGTATAATTTTAGGGAAAAACGTGGCATTGTTAATTGTACCGGAACCATTTGAATATCAATAACCGGTAATCTAAACGCCTTTGATGGTGAAAATTTCAATTAATGCATCGAAAACTTAACCCACGATGAATACCAAATAGAAAACCTTTTGAAAAATCAAATATCCGTAACTACCTCCGTTATCAAAAACTTTAATGCAACTATTCTAAAACTTCAAATCGACGAGGAAACCTTTAACAAAGACATTAAAGAAATTCGTTAATCAATTATGAATATTTCCGATCATCTCAAGTTCTATCAATCTCAATTCGATATACTAGGCTTGTACGAATCACTAATAGAAAGTTATTCGTTTATTGAAGACTCTTTAAACGATACTATAAACGCAGTTACTTTTGCATGTTCAATCATCACTCCATATGATTTAGTAGACTCACTTAAACATCACAGTCATTGCAAAAGAATAATCTTCCTTTACCGATATATTATTCAAACGTAGCTCAATATCTCGACATAGTCGAACCTGAAAAATACACTCTCTATCACATATCCTATACCGATTCTGGATAATAGAACAAGTCTTCATCACATTTTCTCAATATCTAATAAAGAAATTGCGCGAGATGATAATTCTTTGCTTTATACTACCATCCGCAACATGGAGCCCTGCAAACCACTAGACAACCAGTAATCTGCTCCAACATCCTTCCATACCCATTCGACAGCGATGCAGTTTGCGAGGCTCAACTTTTGAAGAGACTTGACCATCTACCCAGAACATGCCAGGTTTTAGTTATTCTTGCCAAGGATTATAATAACCAAGAAATCAGTCTGAATTTGTAGTTAATAGCTGTTGCTGACGCTTTGCCAGTGACAATAAAATGTGGATCCAGAAATATAGAGACTCAGATCATAAAGACAAATACTCTAATGAAACTTCAACCCGAGTGTAGTGCCTTCGTCGGGAGTACAAGAGTTCGTGCCAAGAAATCAGTCGATGCTTACAACAATATAACCTACAATTATCACCCAGTAAACATCCCTTTTGACTGCTGTAATCATATTCCCGAAAAACTTCACTTACCTCTGAAGTTAAATAAAATCGATGTAGAAGACCTGAACAGTTGGACCTATTAATCAATCAACCTTTCGTGAAGAAACACATGAATTGGTTCACAATCCTAAGAGTGACCCTTATTATTACTCTGCTACCTTACACATCTTTTGCAAATGCCGAAAACGAAGAGGTAGCCTCAAGATTGGAGTAGCCAACCTTAACGATGACAATCCACCCTCTCCACCTACAAGAGGATCTAATTTAATATTAAATATTATCCAGTGGAGAAGAATCCTTTCCAAGACAAGACCGAGCATCCGTCTTGGCAAGCTAATTGAAGAAAGCGTAGAGATTAAACTAAACCTCAACAAGCAGAGGAACTGAAAGTTGTCACCACGCGTCAACTTTTTTCATAATGGGGGAGTTGTTATATCCATTCCCACGAAGCAATGTCACGTTGAAACACGATGCCATTGGTTCCCACCATATCAGATGACGGTTCTCTCAATGAGACGACGATACAGAGAAGCTTCGTCACTCCTCAGCAGAATTCGCCAAATAAGCAAGTTTCCACTGACGCAGCATTTGCTTAATAAATACTGTAAATTGTAAATAAAGTTATGATTCGTTTTTAAGCTTTTACACTGTTAGTTTCATTTTTGATTTTGTAAATAAAATATATTTAAAAAAGTGAGTTTTAAGTATTGTCATGCAACAAATGAGACAAAATCCAGTTCGGATTGTTATGAATAATTTCAGATGGACTGTCATGAGGTTTCATAATTTTTCTCGATGACAGGTAATGTTTGAAAAATGAAGCAATTTTTAACTTGTCAGTTAAAAACCACCTCATATGGACATCTTGATGTACAGGGTTATCCAACGAGGACTAGACAAACCGGTTTTTCGCATGTCTTGGAACGGAATCCGCAAAGTATGAGTGAAAAACAAACAACATCAAAAAAAACTGCTTTGGCTCGTTATATTATTTTTTCTAATGGAATACAATTTTTCGTAATTTTTTGTTACCTGGTATATTTTTCCCATTAACATCTGAAATTGGCATCAGTATTGATACCGCTTCGTTTACAACGAATTAGCAACGTTAAATTAACATTAAAAAATGAAATATTTATGATGACCAGTTATAAATTGTACAATTTTACAAAAGTGGAGAAAATGCTTGAGAAACAAAAGATTTTTTGAGGGTTTTTAGAGACGCATTTTAATGGGTACAATTATCAGGATTAAGACAAACAAAAAAATTTGTTTGTCTTAATCCTGATAGCATGTGTTCGGGTGTAACGGGAATAATTAGGCAAAGAATTTTGATAGGAATATAAGGTTTTTTACTTTCCCTAAAGACAAAAAATGTTTACGTGAATGGACAATCTTGTGTAAATGCTCAAGGCATTTTGCTAAAGATGACTATATGTCATTAATCTATATCAAAAAAGACAACAATGTAAATCTAGACGAAATAGTCGATATTTTTAATAAAAAAAAGTGTTCTTCAACTAGAATAAGACTATATTTTATTTGTTTATATAATTAACATAAAGGTTAAACTTGTTTAGTGTGTTTTGATTATTTTATTCCCTCTCATAGCTGCATTTTTTTAATTAGACCTCTTCCCCTCAAATGAGACTTAGTTACGTCCCTGTACTTATAAAAAATCAAAGTTATTACGTCATTTTTAGTTTTAAATTATATTAAATATAAGTATGTCTAACAAAATAACGTTTTTTTTATCGTGTTTTTGTATTTTTATTAAATAAATATATAGCTGCCATGTCATAAGTTTTTTATTTTAGTGAGTTACATGTCAATGTTTCATTAGAAAAACATTTGTAATTGAAAAAAATGGTAATATAATATTTAAACGCTAGAAACGACATGTATCTCCATAAGCAATTTAAAAATCTACGCATCAATTGAGACCGTCTAGATATCATACCTTCTGTTCGTTATATCATGATATATCATCCCCGTCTAATATCTAACAGTTGAACAAAGAAAACTTCGTTTTTGCTTTGTTGCTTCAGTGCTGAGAGAACAACAATTTATACAATAAAATCCTGTAGACTGATACAGCGTTATTTACAACAACAGGGGTATACAATAGAAAAATACAAATTACTAGAGACCTGCAAATTCCAATAAATATCAAAAGGGGGGAGCTCACTAACCCCCGTATTCACTAAAGAGGTTTACGAGTTAGTCCAGGTCTAGTGGCTATGGTACTTAAAACTCTTAGTTGGCCAGTTATGTTTTGCTTATGTTACTGTCATTACGAATGAATACTGAATACGGGTGTTAATGTTTTGTGTAGGATGTTAGTAAATCAAATTATTGGACCACTGTTTTATCACGGCTCTTTAATAGGTCAAAGATATATAGTTTCTTCTAAACGATATTGAAGGCTCTTAGAAAGTGGCCAATTTAAAGTTGCAATAATAAGTATTATCTGGCAGCAGAATGGCGCTTCACCTTGTGTCGTTCGAAAAATGATTTTGAAATGAAATATTTTAATGATCGTTATGACGAGTGGATTGACCGTCGAGAAATAATTAGTTGGCCACCCAATAGCCCAGGTATCACGCCAATTTTGATGGAGCCATTTTAAGAATGTAGTATATCAACAGCCCAATAGAAACCGGACCAAAAAATATACCAGCAATCGAAAAATCACATAAATACATAGTGTTCCATTTAAAAAACTATCCCAATGAGCCGTATTGTTATTTGTTGTTCAGTTCACTGATCATTTTCGAATTCCACACGAAGAAATATAATAAATGGCTATTTTGGTTTTCCAAATAAAGACATCCATGTCGAAAAAAATCAACTTTTCTATGATAGAAACCAAAAGTAGAATTAACGACCTTAGCAGCTGGATAGCGGGAGTACTCATCAACGATCAGAAATACATATTTTTCGTTGGGAAATATTCTTGTTCGAAAGGCGTTGACAGTAAAAGAGAAAGTGTAGTAGGTGTGACTGCTTGTCATGCTGTGCAACTTCTTACCAAATTATTAACCATGCTATCCCTTTGAAAACCATACTATGCTTTTCATAAGTTCTTTGGTTCTAACAATTTCTAAATCTCCTTTATATACTAGTTTAATCGCTCAATACTATAAAGATAAAATAATAATGTTTTTATATAAAGTAAACTCTTTAGATCAAAATACAAGAGTTCTAACCACACTACACCACAACTTGCAGTTTATATCATGTGCTGATGATGCTAACTTGGTTAGCGAAACGCGCGTCCAGATCGTAACAAGTTGTGGTGTAGTGTGGTTAGAACTCTTGTATTTTGATCTATCTTCCAACGCAGGTTTCGGTGTTAGGACAAAGTAAATTCTTGTTTTAACATTTTGTAAAAATTTTGGTCCCTCCACAATCTCTCTTATGTACTTTCTAGTGCTTTTTTTAGTTTACTTAAAAGTGTATCTCTATTAGTAGGCTAATCGTTTTAGGTAGAGTTTGTAACAATATCTGAACTTAATGGATATCTAGATAGATACAGGGTTATGTTCACCTTTCTCATGTTTTACAATAAAACTGTAGGGCTGTATTCGCAGACACATTTAGTCCTTAAACTAGGGGCTGATCTAGCAGATAGAATAGCAAAATACTGATAAGTGAATTGTGATCAGTGAACAATTTAAAGAGGGTTTTATATAAAAAAATTGTGAAAGTGGGTCATAGCCGTTAAAACAGCAATCAAGTTCAACTGTACCTTTATTCCATTCGTAACAATGTTCTACTTGCATATTAAATGACATATGACTTGGGAAAGAATTGCAACACCAAAAGGTCTAGTATTAATAAAAAGTTGAGTATTCCTTGAGTTTTTAACATTTAATATATCGGTTTTTATTGCTTCAAATGCATTTTGGTGCTCCCTGTCTTTTGACTTAGTAGCTAAATTTGGTATAAGTTTTCGCACAAAATGTATCATTTCAAAAAGGCTTCGTAACTCTGATTAATTAGAAGGTGGTTTCATATTAACGAACACTTCAATTTTTCTGGATCAGGACTAATACTACTTTCTCAGCAAATATAACTAAAATATTTTATTTATCTCAGAGTAAATAAACATTTCTTTTTGATAATTGAAATTTTGGTCATGGTCTACTTCTAAAAAATTCATATCTGTACCTCAGTGCTAAACTATATAAACGAAATAATTCAGAGAAATGAATATATTCGACACTATTTCTACTGCATTTTGCAAACAAAATTTTAAGATTTAAGAATTTTCAAGTTTCGCAACTTAATGCTCCGCTTCACGGCCACGCGAAAATAACATTTCAGGAGTTTAGAAATCCGGATGTATTTTGGAAACCGTTGCACTTTTTGCGTTGATTTTTTTTAATTTTATACATAAAGGATTAGGTTTACAAAGAAAGATGAGACACAAGATGTAAATTTTGTTTATTCATTATTCATGATATTAAGTGCTGAAAGTGTTGCCTCCTACATCCATACAATAATAAAGATTTTGTTCAATCGGTCCCGGACATTATGAAGCACTTCTGGTGTAATTGCCCGATAGTCATCAATAACGCGCTGACGTAAATCATTTGATAACTGTGGCTGAGTTTTATAAATCTTACTTTTTAAGTGACCCCTTAGAAAAAAATCTAAGGGGTTAAGTTAGGTGCTCTTGCAGGCCACTCTATTGCTCCTCTTCGGCCGATCCATCGACCAGGATACGTCTGATTTAAATATTCACGAAGGAGGTGCACCGTCTTGGTCATTCGCGGCCGTTTGTTACTATGACTCTCACACTCAGGGAGGAAAACCTGGTGTGGTTCGTGTTATTTCAGAAAACCGTGTTTTCGACCTTTCGGTGGGTATGTTTCGGAAACTATTAGAGACAGGGCGATGAATTTGACATGTGTTTTTAGAGGAGACAAAGATCTACACGATTCGTTTGCAAATTTTTCTGTACCACATTTGGTGCCGGAGATGTGGTACCGCAAAGTCGACCAAAAAAGTCAACTTCGATGTAATACGGTTCAGGTCGCAATTTATGATTTTTTTTGTCGAAACTTTCTGGAATGATGGCTTTTCAGGTCCTACAGAACCCTATTGTTTTTGCTTGAGTTTCGAATCCGTTTCGTGATTTTATGATTTTTTTTCGTTCGAAAAAAGGGTATTTTGGGGCGATTAAGACTCGAACCGGGTGCGTCCTAGCGAAATTTTGCAAGAGACATTTTCCATTGGAAATATAGAGGAGACCAAAACTCGGAATGCATCTCTGTCGGAAAAATGACCGAAAAGTAGAAATTTAAAAAAAACTAAAATTTTTCGAAAAAAAAAATGTGTTTTGATACATTTTCTTTCTTTTTAGCAAAAAGCAGGCGTCCTGTCGGAAAAATGATTACGGCATCGAAAAGTGCTCAAAAATATACACAAAATGGGATATCTGTGAAGGATTCTGAGTATGTACAGGGGGTGCAATTACTATTACAAGAAAGTTAATACACTTAGGGCGTCGGGTATTTTTTTTACGAAACTAGATTCTCGTAGGTAGATTGTGGCCAAATTTCAAAATTTTAGCTTAGACGGTTAAATTACTGCGATTTTTCAAAGTTGAAACTTTAACCTCACTGTGGAGCTCACTGTAAACAGTAATCGGGATTATTTCCTGACAGAAGGATAGAGCGTTTTATTTGGCTACAAGAACCTTTATATTATTTTCTTCTATCTATTGGGGAAATAGGTGAAAATTTGATTTTAACTTTCGTCGCTGTCAGAAGTGTAATTGAATAAATATTTAAGTAAAATTTATTTAATTTTAGAGACTCAATTTCTTGGGTATTTTTAAAATTAGCAGCATAAAATTTGAAGGATGATACCAGGATAATACTTTACCCAATTTTATAAAATATCTCTAAGAAATTTAGCTGTCATTCTCGATTGCGTGCATTACATCGATATTCGTTTATTAAACGTGCTATTCGATTATCAGTTAGGATCAGTTAAAGCAGCAAAATAATTACATCTAATTGGATACGGAATAGATGCATTTTTTAGTATATAGTCCGGTATATTTGACATTATAGGTTATAGGTAATAGGATTGAATTTTTGTTCCCGTCACAAGTTTTCAGTACAGAAGTATAGCATATATTATTATACAGGAGCAGAAGGATATTTTCTTTCTTTAAAAATCCAATCCATATTTCGGCATGAAATATGGATTGGAGAGATTTGGATAAAAAATCTAGAAAATTTAGTTTTTGCAGCCATGAATTTTTTAATTTTTCTTCTCTTTACCTAAACTTTTAGAGGATTTAATTGCAGTTTTCGATACTAGATAGGATATTTCTTGTAACTTTTACGGGTATAATTTATTACAAAAAATATTTTAATAGCTATTAATAATTTTGAGAGGAATATAAGCTTTTTTACTTTTCCTAAAGACAAAAATTTTTTACGTGAATGGACACGCTTGTGTAAACGCAAAGCTAAATTCAATACAAATTTGGCGCAGATATGCTCCAGGCATTTTGTTAAAGATGACTATATGTATATGATATCTATATCAAAAAAGACAACAATGTAAATCTGGACGAAATAGTCGACATTTTTAATAAAGAGGATAAACTTGTTTAGTGTGTGTTGTTTTATTCCCTCTCATACCTGCATTTTTTTTTAATTAGACCTCCTCCCCTCAAATGGGACTTAGATACGTCCCTGTACTTACCAAAAAACACAGATATTATAGCATTTTTTAGTTCTAAATTGAACTAAATATAAACATGTATAACAAAATAACAGTATAAAATTAAATACTGATTTTATACAACCTTAACTCTTTCTTTAGCGTGTTTTTTGTATTTTTATTAAATAAATATATAACTACCATGTCATAAGTTTTTTTATTTTAGTGAGTTATATGTCAATGTTTCGTTAGAAAAAAAAAAACGGTAATATAATGTCTAAACGCTAAAAACGACATGCATCTTCATAAGCAAATTGAAAATCTACTCACGAAATGACGTCACTGCGCAAACCGGACGCAATTGAGACCGTCTAGCTATCATATCTTCCGTTTATTATATCATGGCTCGCCCCAGCCTGCGCATCTACGTCAGATGTGAGGTAATATATATATATATATATATATATATATATATATATATATATATATATATATATATATATTTGTAACTTTTTAGCTGTTTTTGATAGAACTAAAGACTTAGACGTTAATAGACTCTAATAACTTCAGACGGACAAGTGTTTAAAATGTAGCCTACTGCAGCAAAATTACCCTGATCTAACCCAACAAATGACTAAAAAAAATGACCCCTTTTGTGTTGAGTAATTATAGCCATCACCTCAACCAATGACTAAATGAAAAGATCCTAAGTTTTGTATCAGAGTAAGGTCATTAGTAATCTTTTATTTCGGATGTAAACAAAATTAATTATGTGCTTTTTTTAATGTAGGTTCCATGAACTAAAACGGAACAATTCGGCTAAATTTCAAAATATATACTAGGTGCCTACACACATGCTTAAAAAGAGGACATCTGGTTACCCTAGGTATGTTGGAATATCGAGTATTTGAACACCTTAGAAAAATGTATGTTATTATTTATACACATTTTAGCTGAATCTTTATCTATTTTAGCCTCCTCAAATTTTCTGTTATCAGTTACGCCTACCAAAATGCGATCTTCAGTCTCATCTGTAATGTTTCTTTTATTTTTCCAATTATTGGTTTTTAAACAAGTCTGGAGCAGGTTGCTCTCTGTAGGGTCATTAATTTTTCTTTTTATTTTCAAAATGCTTAGAACATATAACTGCTAAAAATCACTTGATTTAGAATTTTTAACCAAATATTTAACGTTATTTAAGTTAATTTTGTCATTTTTGTGGCAAGCATGAAACCTCTATAGAGATCAGGGTTATGTTACACTTTTCCTTCATTTTATTGTGGCTGAAGCAACCAGTAACCGCACAAGACATATTGTTCTTGATTCTTAATCATAATATCCAAATGAATCTAACAGTTCTTTTCCTTCCAAAGTAAAATTTATTTTGCACAAAAAAATGAAAATTGTTGTCAAAGTTGTAACCTAACCTACAATTTTTATTGACGTTTTCCGAAGTCTACTACATTTTTTTCGAAAGTACTGTACTGTATATACTGACTGGTACCTTATTTTAAAGGCAATTAAAATATCTTTTTAACGCATCTTAGTTTTTCAACCCTTAAATTAAATGGGATTAAACTTAAAAAAATTTTAATGGTCATCAAATTCTCTTTTCAACAGATCCAACATAAAAATAAGGAAATGTTTTTTATATTTATCACTCAAAAAAATTAATCTGATTTCCAAGTTTTTTCGTTTGAAGGAAAAAGTAGTAAGTACTAGTCTTTTTGCAATTAGTCAAATCTTAATAATTTTTTGTGCTGTGGAATTCTATGTTTATAAATAAATAAAAATTTATAAATATTGCAGTTGTCTATCTTCCTTAGAAGTGGAGGCTAAAGCGTATTTATTGTTGTTCCCTTTTAGTTCATGGAAACTACATTAAAAAAAGCACATAATTAATTTTGTTTACATCCGAAATAAAAGATTACTAATGCCCTTACTATGATACAAAAATCAGGACCTTTTCATTTAGTCATTGGTTGAGGTGATGGCTATAATTACTCAATACAAAAGGAGTGATCTTTTTTTAGTCATTTGTTGGATTAGATCAGGGGAATTTTCCTGTAGTAGACAACATCTTAAACACTTGCCCGCCTGAAGTCAAAAACAGCTAAAAAGTTACAAAAAAAAAACAAATTTTAATATTCTGTTTTTAATCTGTTTTATTTACATTTTTTTTTCTTTTTCTATTTTCATTTGATTGTTTAACCTGTTTTCATTTTATGATTGTCTTCTGTTGGTTATTATTGTTTCAACCCTAATTTAATTACTTAAATTAGATTTCTTTAAGTATTAACATTTTATACTACTCCACGGTCAACCCCACTAGTGTACGGAAAATACAAGGTGGCCACCATAATCATACCCGCTATCTAATACCAGTTATAAGGGTGGATATATATGTATTATATATATACGTATATATATATATATATATATATATATATATATATATAAATGTATATATATATGTGTGTTTTCATTTCGGGTGTACATCCGTTCACTACTGTCGTTCTGAAAAGAATAGTTTTGCTGACGTTTCGCCAAAATCACATTTGGCAGTTTCGAAGCTTTCTTTCTCGCGTCCGAATAGAGACTCTCTCAGTCTGAATGAGGGTTAGGCTCGGGAGTAGGTAACTGTTAAACATTTTTGGTTATATTATCATTCTTTTGGTAATTGCCATCGTGACATGTAAGTTGTTTATCATTCGTAGTGTATTCATTAAAGTCAGCATTCCTCTGTATCAGCTAAAACAAAAATATCTAGTTCGATACATATAAAAATTATTGAAACATAGATAGTATTTCGCGGAGTCAAAGATGTTTCGACTGAGTAAATATCTTGTATTACATTGCGAATTTTGATAATCTTTCGAAACGTGGAAACAAGCAGTTGGAGGAAGAATATTGTCTGATGTTATTTTATAAATTGAATATATATAGCCATTTCGTAGTATTAAACATCAGCTTGATTGTTTAAAAGTAGGTTTTTCTAGAAATATATCATGATTTGTTGAAAAATTACACTTTGCGGGGTAAAGTGGATTACTAGTAAAAACTTGCTTATTCATGAATATATGTTTAAATCAATATTTTTCCAAATGGTAATGTTGAATGTTTATTATTAAAAACTTTTTTCACGTACTATATTCCACAAATTTACAAGGAAAAGTTGGGCCCAGTTGAAAAGAGAAACTATGTTCTCTTCTTTTATAAAGAGCCCTTCAAGCTGTTAAGAGTGGGAAGTTAGGGATGCGTGAAGTAGCAACGCAGATATACAGTGCTATAAACTATAGTCAATCTCAAGGTCCGAGGCCATAACCCGCTAAAATATGTGTGCTTTGATACAGGCGGAGAAGGATATGTTAGTTAAGTGTTTACTACTGTGTGGGGAATGGGGTTTTCCGCACATAGTATATAAGGTGCAATAGTATGTTAAAAAGTGTGGAAAAAAATAACTACGCTTTAAAAATAACTTGTCAGGCCTATACTGGTTTCAGTTTTTCATATGATATCCAAATTTAACAATAGAACTTTTAGAAAATACTAAGTGGGTGAAGGCGGCTGTTAGCTACGAAGGCATTAAGAATTACTTCAAACAGCTTCGCGAGGGGTTGAATGATGTTCTTTCCGCAAATAAAACAAATTATGATGATAGTAACTTTTTGGATAACCCTGTTGTTAGACGCGGTGTTAAATATGCACACAGAATTATTGACCCTTCGAAAGCTGGGACCAATGTAATCATTGCGTTAATAGGAGATGAAACATTGTTAATTGTTACCAACGTACGCGGTATATAATGTGTAGCCTGCGTGGCCGAAGGTGGAATTCCAGATTTAAGATACACCAGAAGGGTCAGTGGTTTTGACACAATTATGATTGAAGACTAGTTTGAACATATTATAATGCCGTACGCTTTGAGTAGCCATTCAACTCCCAAGAATGCAATAAAAACATTCGATTTGTCCTGCTCCCACCCACCTCTACATATTTGCTGCAGCCCTTAGGCTTCACGTACTTTCGCCTACTGAAGCCGCATGGCGAAAAAGCAATGGAAGCCAAAAAATTGTGAGGTGTTGCCTAAGAGTGTTTTTCCTAGACTGCGAAAAGATCTTGTGGCAGTGGCAAAAATACTGGCTAAATTCATGTCTAATAATATAACTGGGTTCAAAGCATATAAAATTGTACCTTCTGGTCCAAATGTCGTTCTTAAGAAAATGCCATATATGCCTACAGAACCGCCAATTAATGAGAATAGCGAAACTACCTGGTCTGAGACTATTATAGATTGTATAATATAATGACTTGTTAGGCCACCCATAATATGTGGCTAATGTATTATCGGTTAGGAGATTGGCAACACTGTTTAGCTTTAACCTTAGTGCAAGAGACAACCGAGTTGAGACGAGCATGCAGGCTGAAAATTTTGTCCGATATATCTACTTCTTTTCATCTCGCATAATTTACTGTATTTTCGTCCTTATCTCTCATCGTGGGAAGCTGACATAGATGTGGCTGTAATCGCTCTCAGCACTATTGCCAAACTGTATTTTTTTTCTTTAAAGTTTATTGTTTATCTCCGTCTTGCTCACTTATGTTTGTGCGACAGAAGAACTGTCATTTATTGAAATAGTTTAACTTGACAACACTGACGTCAGTTGCGCATCGCTCCATTTCCCGTTTGGATATCTGAAAATGACAGCCTTGCGCCTTTTTGGATTGTATTGTTTTACGTTTCGTTATGAGTTTTGTTCGATTTTCCCTACACTATATTATTTGACTTTGGGTAGTGTTAGTGTATTGTAAAACTTTGTGCTTAATTATAGACAATAAAATAGTAAAATAAGCGATATGCTGTAGATATTTACAATTTTGTGAATAGACCAAATATTTTCTACCTAAAGTAAAATATTGGCCTTATTGATACTAATAACATACTCACAAAATAAAATACTCTGCCATGATATAATTATATTCCTGGAGGTAAGTGTTTTCATGGTGGGATTTGAATGATTTGACAAAAATTCAGTTATTATTGTTCACCAAAGAAAAACGTTATATTTGAAAGATAAAAATTTAACAGTATTACTCAACAAGAAGGTCAACATTTCAACTCTTTTGTAACGGATTTGAGAAACGCTGGTAAAACTAGAATATGGTCAACAAGATGAAATGATTCGTGACAGGATAGTCATGAGCATGTATGTAAATCTACTCAAGATAAATTGCTACGACACTGACACTGACAAAACTATACATATATGTAGAGCAATCGAAATAAGTAAACACCAGTCTAAAGTCTTACAAAACGGGACAGCTGTATATAAAGTTAGTACGCAAAAGCCAGAAAAGACTTCTTGTAAGTACTGTGGTTATAAACAAGCTAATAAAATGTGTCCTTCTTGGGGCAAGACATGAGCTAAATGCCAAGGTTGTAATAATTTTGCAAGCGTATGAAAATCCAGACCTAGAAATGATAAAAGTCGTTTCAGAAAAGAAGAAAAAGAAAGTGATGTAGTATGTGATAACATTCAATACAACAGTGAAAATTTAAAAAAAATGTAGGAAACATTGGAACTTTGATCTTGTATTCCGAAACCCAAATTATCCGCGTTTCAGTGGTCCAGCATAAAAAGCTGTCTCGATTTTAAAAAACATTATTAAAAAAAACTCTGAATGAAAACAAAAATATAGATTTAGAGTCGGCTTTGTTAAATTATAGGAATTTAACCTTAAAAGGCATGGAGTACTGCCCATCTCAACTCTTTAACAGAATATGTAAACCAACATAGATCATCTTCATCTTAGCAACATGGGAACAGGTTTCGAAGGGTTACTAAACGAGGAAAAAAAACATTGCCGCAGGTAAAATTGTTTCAACGATAGATTTATTTCCAATCCTAATATCACGTTTCAGGCGAAGTTGTTGATAACCGTTCAGAAGAAAACTGCAAAAGAGAAAAAAAAAAGAAACTTTGCAAGGTATAATGGAACATCCGTCTACATCAAATGACGACTGCAGACGTAGGAACCTGATACTGGAAATTTTGTTATAGTTAAATTTTCAAATAGTAAGAGATAGAATTTTTATTTGTAAAATCGACGACAAAACTAATAGCGAATATGTTATAAACAAATCTCGAAAGAAGGTTAGTTCAAAATAAAGTTTGTATATTTATCCGATTCGACCCAATTTAAATATTGTGCTGAAACTGCAAATTATCAAAAAGGTTATCCTCAGTTCAGTGAAAAGGGGAAGGCACATATTTAACAATACTAATTTAAGTAACCGTGACTGATAATGTTTTTACAAATTTATTAGTATTTTACTGTTACATCTTCGTGAACGTTTATTAATTAGTTGTTTAAGAGGCTATATTCCTTTTTGATACGGTGTAAGTGACATTTTGTTATGAAAAAACGTATTTACATATCTTGCTGGCTTATATTTTAAGAATACAGCACCTAAATTAATTTAACCTTTTTTTATTTTTACAAAAAGATGCATCTTTTAGCGCGTTCAAAATGAATCTTCTTGGAAAATAATCTCTGATCCGATTTATCCCCTCCTATGGGGTAAAGTGGATTCATTTTAATTTAAAAAATAATAAAAACCTAAAGGCTTATTTAAATCGCCTAATTAAGGATTCAATGACGAACTAGCGTAAAAGTATATACTTTTGTTTTGAGAAATATTCAATGCAATTTAATCGTCCAAGTCTTGAAAAAACATGATTTGTTGATTCACTTTACCCCGTTGGACGGTAATTTTCTTTTATGCAAAGATCAAAACAGTCCCGTTTTTAACATTACTTAAGAATTCCTTTTGTGTTCGCATATTCAATTATTTCCTGAATCGACATTAAATTATTACCCAAGGCTTTAGCTTAAGTTCTGTACGTTCTTATAACGAGGAAAGGCAAACTTCGTTTTGTTCATAATCTGTCACAAAATTCTATCGCACGCAAAAATTCTATTTCTAAAAAGGGAGAACATTATCTTATCAGTGATACAATACAACAAATTATACTTATTGCCAATTTAAAACGGAAAAACCAAACAAGATAACGTAAAAAGGATTAAGCTCTAACATCATAGTTAGGAAAAAGATTACTAACCCTTTTAGGCATGTGCTTGCTGTGTCAAGTTTTAGCATATATATATATATATATATATATATATATATATATATATATATATATATATATATATATATATATGATAGTATGTTTTCATTCCACTTACACCAACGTCATAACAAGAAAATGATCCTTGTTTGGAACATGTTCTGCATCACAGCAGACACAATGATCCATTTTAGTCAAACGACGATCGCGATTTCGCTCTTATTAGAGCTCATCAGGCCGCCATAGACTAGCCAGCCCCGTGTAGGGCAAAGGCACAAAATTGAATCACAAAAACAACTACTCCGCTGGCTAATACCACGACCGGCATTGAATTACATTGTGACTCCTGGCTTTCGTTGGGAGTATTAAATGATAGTATGTTTTCATTCCACTTACACCAACGCCATAACAAGAAAATGATCCTTGTTTGGAACATGTTCTGCGTCACAGCAGACACAATGATCCATTTTAGTCAAACGACGATCGCGATTTCGCTCTTATTAGAGCTCATCAGGCCGCCATAGACTAGTCAGCCCCGTGTAGGGCAAAGGCACAAAATTGAATCACAAAAACAACTACTCCGCTGGCTAATACCACGACCGGCATTGAATTACATTGTGACTTCTGGCTTTCGTTGGGAGTATTAAATGATAGTATGTTTTCATTCCACTTACACCAACGTCATAACAAGAAAATGATATATATATATATATATATATATATATATATATATATATATATATATATATATATATATATATATATAATGGCAAAGGTAGTCTTGACCGACTAGTTAGATACATAGGTACAAAATATTTACTGGGGCGGCAACCTTTGGGCATTGATTAAAAGGGAGTAACCTCTTTTTACTTTGTCGAGCTTTCGGAAAATGTGTTTAATTTTTTAATACAGATCAATTTTCTTTTTATAAAGAGTAATAATAAAACATATTATTGAAGACTTACTTATAAAGTGAGTTGAAACAGGTTATACATATTTCTATGATCTTTCTATATATAGGGCTATTAAAATCTGAATTATACTTAAATTATTACATTAAAATACGGCATGTGTATAAATGCTCCTCCATAACCTGACGTTTTTAATAATACCACGTGTCACAGCTGATTTACGTCAAAAAACATTTTTTATACAGGAGGGTAAAAACATCTACATTTAATTTAAACAGTATTATTTTGTTTTAATTTTATAAGATATCTATATGAAATTTCAGTTTTTATCGAGTTGTTATTTATATAGATTAAAAAAAGTCATTTATACTCTCATTATTTTCATAACTAGATTATTTTTTATGTAATGTTAAAATATATAAATATATAGAGTTGATCTTTATCTTTAAGTTTAGTACAAGTTTATCCTATATTCTAAAATATCTTGGAACTACCTTGATATGGGGTTCGTTTTTAAAAACTTTTATTTTAGTTGTTACTTCTTTTGTATAAGGTATAACACATAATAAAAGTATTGATTTTTAGTAAAGAAGGCACTAATTTCTCATGAAATTATTCCTCCATTGTCTCTCTTTGCACTATGGTTGGCTTCTGTATTAAAAATTAGTTTTTTGAATAATTCGGATATGAATTTTCTGTATATAATTCAATCTAATTGCCATATTTCATAATATTTAATATTGAGCAAATTATAGTAGTAATCGCAAGCTTCGCCGTATTTTAAATAATATACCTACATTAAATAACTGGAACATGTAGCGGAAGCGGAAGCAACAATTGATATTGTTTTATCTATTAATTGTTATGCTTTTATATTTATTATATTGCAGGCGAAATATTGTTATTTATATTCTGTGCTTCAGACTTCAGTGCAGCGAATGAGGTAAATAAATTATTAATAAGGCAACAAAGAGCATTCTTCATTTATTCAGTTGCGATGTATTTTATATCAAGATTCAAGAAACCTATACTGAAAAAAAACTTACGTTTATCTTATATCTTATGAGGCTCACAAACAAAAGAAAATTATTATTTGTATATAAATATAAAAATAATAAAAAATTTTTCCTAAAAAAAAGTCTTTTCAAATACCCCTAAGACTTGCTCATACCCATTGTTCATTTTTTCAAAATGAATGTTACAAAACGGACATACAGATTCCTTGGATAAAAATATTGAGAATTGGCGTAACTAAGCTTAGTTGAAAAGTTAATAATTTATAACCGTGATACAGGGTGTCCAAGTGATTTTTTCATTTTCGATTTTTCTAATTAATTTATTTGTTAAACAATATTTTGGCATGAAATTTGGAGACTGGGAATTTTGAGGTGAGGAATTTGAATTTGTTGATAATTTTGATTGTAGATTGTAGAGGGCGCTCTCTGCAGTAGTTCAAAAGTTTGTGTAACTTTTCTGTGCGTTTTATTTTTACAAAACAAAAAGCTTTTGTGCCTTACTAAAATATAACTTTCCTCGTGTTTTTTTAAGCAAAAAGTTATACCTTTTAAATGTCATTCCGAGCAACTGTTTTCGAAATTTTTGCATTTAGAGCGCCCAGCGCGCTTTTTAAAATATTTAAGATGGATCTATCGCTGGACCTTCACCATTTCATTTTTTAAAGATATTTATTTACCAACATAAAAACTTAAAATGCGGCTTCCATCAAGTTGTATGTATTCACGGCCTCTTTGGTTTATACTGTATTGCAAATCGTTTTTTTACAGGGTTTCGAAAAAATATTGGAATTTGTTGAAAAAAATCTGTCATAATTCTTTAGCTATTAGAATGGTAGGTAATATAATTTATTTAAACTCTCAGATTACAGTAGTAGTTCTTATTTAACTTGAAGTGCTTGAAGTTTTATCAATTTGTTAATAATTTTGAATAGTACCATCAGACTACTAAGAAATTAAAGGGCTATATAGAAGTGATATTTTTAATAAAAACATAAATACAGTAAGGCACAAAAAATAATATTATTTAGTAGTGCTGAATCAATGAGTAAATTGAATTTTCAGAAGCATGGCGTTGTTGAAACAAACACGTATTTAGTTTTAAAAAATTTTCGTTCATTCTTTCACCAAAATCAATCAAATAGTTTTTTTTCAGTACGTACCTTATTGAAGCAAGCTGTTTCTCTATTTTCTTAGATAATACTAGAATATACAGGGTAATGCATAAATGAGTTATCACGTCAAAGTCACTTTTTTAAATGGAACAGCCTGTATATTATTGCATTTTTGGATTCCTCGGAAAATTCTAGATATATTTCATATATGATATCCTATATCTATCTTCAACTGTTTACAAAATATTCCCTTTTTAAAACTGACTTTTTTGGCACTTTAATAAGTTGTAAAATCTCAACTTAAAGATATCGAGGAAAACGATATGATCGACATCAACTTTGACTTTAACCGGAGGTTGAATTTAACCGACATTTTATAACCTAGGCTTAAATTTTAGGTTATTGTCAACTGATATAGCTTACGAAAAACTAAGATACGAATGTGCAAACCATTTTCCCTCATTTTTAAAAATTCAAATTTTACAGCCTTTTAATGTGCTAAAATTAACAATTTTTAAGTGTCAATATTTCTCAAACAGTTGAAGATAGGTATAGGACATCATACGCGAAACATATCTAGAATTTTAATTAGAATTCAAAATCGCAATAAAATACAGTGACGTTGATGACCCTGCATATTCTAGTATTAGCTAAAAAAAATCGAGGTGTACGAGCGTTTTTATTTAAATTGAACATTTAAATTCAGCAAAAGTTAATTTTATTAAAAAGAATTAAGAAAATTAATTATTATATTATAATAATTATAATTATTAATAATTTGTATCAATAGACAGCGGAAGATATTTGCTTGTTCTATCCTATTTCGACACACAACTTTATGAAAAATAAAAACGTGTTTACAAAAATAGAAAATGCCTTTTGTAGGGGCCCACATGTACTTACAAGCAAATCGGCGAAAAGTTTTACCGATATGTATAGATTATTATACAGATATGCCACAAACTAAAAGTTTATTATTATTTTACTTCTCGCGTTACATTCAAACAAAACAGCCGTTGTCATTCCTCGGGCACGTCCGGCTAAACAGGATAAATTGTTGCCTTTGGTTACTAGACGCGAGTGTTTAACTTTATTTATTCCTAAATATCTTTAGTGAGAATTTTTTGGTTATAAAAAAAAAATGCTGTATTGTATGCCACAAATATACGCATCAATATTATTTAAAACCTTGAAAGTGTTTTATTACAACCCCTTTACTAAGTTTACATGGCGATGCTGCGAACATTTTTTTTTCTTCTCCTTTAAGTTTTATATGGTGAACAAAAAGTTTAGTAAGAGTTTTGTCTTCTTAGACAAGTTAATAGTGTACAATATGGGAAAACAATACAACATTACGAAGGATGTTAAAGTTTTGCTATAGATCTTCGTTGTAATTTTGGCCTTATACTTGAAATAACCAACACCCAACCCTAACACAGCTTAAGCTACACAAAAAAAGATAATAGTGCTATCCAAAATACCGGTATACCTCGCGCGTTGTGCCAAAGAGGACTAAAAACCTTATAAAAGCAATCGAGTGCCGGTTATTCTGTAGTGTCGGGCAATCTAGTGAATATCTACAGGTTATGTAAGTTATGACATATATATATTCTTTGGTAGTTTTGTCGAATATCTTTTACCTTTAGTATATTACCCCAACTTTTTGTGCATTTTACGCTTTAAATAGTATGGCTAAGGCTGGATAGTTGTACACCCCTGTTGCGGCTCGTTTTTGTGCACCTAAAATATTCCAGAGGGTTTTTTTATTCCTTTAAATAAATTATACATAGGCTAAAAGGGTAATAAAGAAGGAAACACCTAAAACTGTGAAATTCGAGATAATCTTTATATAGCTCTTTAATGTCGCAACCGCAACAAATTATTGTATCTGGGGTACTTGATGGGGAACTAGATGAAGTCTGTTAAAGAAATGTTTGTGTCAATCCGAGACAAAACCGTAAGGGCTTTCTCTCACGCAATCATTGCTTTGCCAAAAGTAGAATTTTTCAACTTAGCTTGTAAAATTGTTCATAATGACTACGATGGTTCAATTGCAAAACGTCAAACATTTATAGAATCTTTGAATTTGCTACAAGAGAATTCTGAAAGTCGTACCTCCAATACGGTTGCTTTAGTAAAAGTTCAGTTGACAGCATAGGCGCCCATTCTATGATGACTCTGGGTGCGCGAGCAAATAAGTTTTCAGTGCAACCCAAAGAAATTCATAGGATACTTTGTGAAATTTAAGTTTTAGATAACCAATGTTATAGAAATATTTCTTTAGAGGATTAATTTTCCAATTATTTTTATTATCATATTATTGAAACTTCTAAAATTAAATACTATTCCGTCAACATGGTATAGGTACCTCAGAAGTTTTTCTAACGATTCTGCATGATTCATTCACGCGTTAACAAAATTATACAGGGTTTATCATTATATTGTTTAAAAATGCTGAAATAATGTGTAATTATTTCTGTACGCATTTAAATTAAACCATTAGGGACCCGGGGTATTTAAATATACCTGTAATTTAAATTCGTACACGTAGGTGTAAACTGTAATGTAAAAAGCGTTTGAATAATATTGAGATATATTGTAAGATATAAAACATTCTATTATCATACTTTTTTTTCAAAAACTTAAAAAAAAAGAAAACAAGTGTCGTTACATTCACATTACAAGGATTAGCGCAGACAAATTCTGAATTATTGTATTACTCAGTCCTGGATTAAGGATGGGGCTATGGGAACTATAGCCCCGTCGTAGATACAAACCCGGGCACAGAGCTGGCGAGAAGATTTGCGGGGATGTAACGTTGAATTGCTGTAGGGCCCAGATGCGGCGGAGGCCCAGCGAGGAATGGGCAAAAGACGGAATAGTAAGTAGCTTATGAGTTTTTGAAGTCATTACTTGTGGTATTTTTTAGTCTCATCAGTTATTTGAAAAATATGCCTCGCAAAACCACGGCATGGACCCCCAATGACTGAACGACTTAAATCTCTAGGTCCACATAAACGGAGTACAAATCTCAGGACCTTTTTTTAGTCATTAATTATTCGCAAAGGCCTCCTTGAAGGGCTTAGGGGCTCCCAATTACTGAAATACTTAAACTCTAGGGCCTCGTCAGCGGAGTACAATTTAGATAATCTTTTTTATGTCATTAGTTATTTCTGAAAAATCTCGCACGTTCAGGAACCCCTAAACACATAAAGCCCCAGGCCACTGGTATTATTGAGTTTGTTACGTTGTATTTAAAATTACGTTTTACGCGTTTATAGTACTTAATCTTTAGGTGTTAAAAATAGTTGTTTAGATTATTTCCACTAAAAAACATAATTTGTACAAGATAAGTTATATAGAACGTTTCGAAAATGCCAATTTACTGCTAAAAGATATAGAAACTATAGCCGCTAAAATCCGGATGCCATAGTGATTTGGAACATCTCAAAATGTATAGTGTCTTTGGGCGTGTAGATTATATAGGCTATAGATAGCCAGTGTTATTTTGTGTTACATTGTTTTCTCTTTCAAAAATTTTATCTTTTTGATAATTGAATAACTATTACTACTTTTTTTCACAAAACACATTTAACGAAAGCCCAGATTTTAAAGAAAAACACCATCACCAACTTTATTTTTTTCTTAGACTTTGGATCGCCACGGTAACAATATTTTTTTGTAATGTTTAATAAATATTTAATGTAGTAATCACAAGAAATACGAAAAAATAATAATAAGCTTTAACTAGAAACATACACATGTGCACACAAGAATACAATATTTGGTATATTAAACAAAATGCTGTCCATTTTTAGCAACGCAAGCACGACATTTTTTTAAAACACTATGTGTCGCTCGTCTAAGTGTGTTTCTGTTAATATTAGCAAACACTTCCTGAGCTCTCTCTTCGGGTACGGCCAATGTCTCGGGGGGTTCAAATTCAAAAACTTCGAAGGGAGTAATATCTGGCGACCTAGCAGGCCATGATGTAGGACCACCGTTGTAAATTAATCTGTACCTAAAAGTTCTTCTTAATAAATCTCTGACAGCACTGGAATTGTGGGCTCGGCAGCCATCCTGCTGAAACCAAACATGAAATTCGTATTGTGATGTATCTCTAATTGTTGGTAGAATTTGGTTTTCTACCATATCTAAATATATTTCACCAGTTAAAGTGTACCGGTAAAAAAATGGACCTATAAGTCGATTACCTGAAAATACAAGATTATGTATAAAGCAGTTAAACTCTAGGATTCTCTGTTGCCCAATGGTGACGATTGTGTTTGTTAAAGATTCCACAGTTACTAAAATATGTTTCGTCAGTCAATATAATGGCACTGCCAAAAATTTATATTTTCCCGGCATTTGTTAATATATCAGTTACAAAAGGTAAGTCTCCTTAGAAAATCTCCTTTAATGAGCGCTTGAACAATGGCCGGCTTGTATGGGTGGTACTTATTTTTCTTTAAAATCCTAGTGGTGTCCTAGCAAGGTCTAGCTCTGTACTGCTTATTCTTGTCGATGAAGTTGGGTTTTCGGTAAAGTAATTTATAACTTGACTGACACGATTGTTATTGTCTTTGTTATACTTTAGGCCTTGAATGTTCGAAACTTCCACACGTTCTTAAATTAACCACAACCTTTGGTTTGGTTGTTGCCTGTCTGGGTAAGTATCAGCGTAATTATTTAAAGCTATAACCGCATTTCTATTGTTTTTAATATAACACTCCAGCATATCAAATTTCTCTTCGTTGGTAAAACGCAAAGCCATTTTTAACTAACAAATTTTGAAACCACCGTCCAAAATAAAAAAATAATATTGTTACCATGGCTATCCAAAGCCTGCTAGAATAAAATCTATATTTGGACATTTTGATGGTTTTTCTTTAGGAAACGCAAAACTTATTATACATCAATGAATAGGATTTTCCTTGCTTATTTTAAAGAGGCAAAAATCCAATATGGCGTCCATGAGAAAAAATAAAGTTGGTGATGGTGAAGGATAACCGAAACGTCGTAATTAAAATCTAATACAATAACCGCTTTCTACACAAAAAATGGCTATAAAAAAGTGTTCATAGATTTCGAAAGCAAATACAAATAAAAAAGTTACAGGGCTTTACAGAAAATGCCACTTTTTAGTTTTTTCAAAATATCTTAAAAGCACGCCGCTGGCATTTTTAAATTACCGATAAAATTCTGTAAAACTTTGCCCATTTAATCATTTTTGTATCTCTTATAGTTTCCGAGATACCAATACATGCATCACCAAAATAGCAGACACTGTATAGGTATGTGTCATGAGACTTTTGTTTTTTTTACTCGATCTTAACACCAAATAATACATCACTCTAACAATATTTTTTTAATATTGTTCCTCCATATTGGATTTTTACCGAAATATTACCAGGTCATCTCCTTATGACCCTTAATTTTTGGTCAAAATTACCTACCAAAAGTACCTAATGTGAAAATATGTAAAACCTGAAGGAATGATTTTTTCACGATTACAAAAATTTTATTTGGCCGCCATCTTGAATTAGTAACACAGTTTTACTAGTTGATCTCTATACCACATTTAATTATGGCACACAATTTGACATCAATCCATTAAGTAGTTTTTTCAGCTGCGTTTTTAAATATTTTAGTATACCGCTATTTTGTTCCGCCATCTTGGATTTCTACCAAAATTTTACCATTTGATTCATTCCAACATAATGTTTATGCAAGATTTGAAATAAATTGGATAAGCAGTTTTTCATAATAATGTTTTTAACATTTCACTAGGTCGCCATTTTGTTTTGCCACACTGGATTTTTACCAAAATATTACCAGATCATACTCATATCGAGTCTTAATTTTTGAAGTCAATCGTGTAAGTAGTATTTAAGTTATGCCGCGAACTGACAGATAGACAGACAGGCCGACAGACGGGTCGACGGAAGTGCTAAAATATATTTTCTCGCATCTAGGGACGCTATTACTAGGTCATCCCCATATAAAATGTTAAAAAAATTATTACTAAGAAAGTGCTTATCCGATTTATTTCAAATTTTGCACAAAAATCAAGTATTATGTAGGAATCAGCTGGTAAAATTTTGGTATGAATCCAAGATGGCGGAACCAAATGCCGGTTTAATAAAACATTTAAAAATTCAACCTGAAAAAACTACTTAATGAACTGATTTCAAATTGTTTGCCATAACTAATTGTAGTATAGAAATGAACTAGTAAAAATGTGGTACTAATTCAAGAAGGCGGAACAAAATGGAGGCCAAATAAAATTTTTGTAATCTGAAAAAATCACCCTCTCATGTTTTACATATATTCGCAATATCTTTTATCAATTCCGTCGGTCCACCTGTCATGTCGGTTTGTCTATCTGTCTGTCAGTTCACGGTATAATTTAAAAACTACTCATCAGATTGACTTCAAATTTTGGACAAAAATTAAGGCTCATATGGGGATGACCTAGTAATATTTTCGTAAAAATCCAATATGCCGGAAGAAGATGGCGGCCTAGCGAAACGTTAAAAAACTAATTATCCAATTTACCTCAAATTATGCAAAAAATCAAGTGTTACATAAGAATGAACTTTTTGGTATGAATATAAGATGGCAAAACAAAATGGCTGCCTAATAAAATATTTAAAAAATCAGTCTGAAAAAAAAACTACTTATTAGATTATTTTCATTTCAATGTGCAAGCATTAAGTGTGATATAGAGATAAGCTCGTAAAGTTGTGTTACGAATTCAAGATGACGGAACAAAATGACGGCCAAATAACATGTTAAAAAAAAATTGACGTAAAAAATCTTCTTATTCAATTGAATGTAAATTTTGGAGAAAAATTAAGTATGATATAAGGATAAACTGGTGCGAATTCAAGATGACGTAACAAAATCGCGGTGTGTGTCAATGTAAAAACTACCTTTTGAATTAATTTTAAATTATGCCCAAAAACATATGTGGCATACATAGAAACTGGTAAAATATTGGTAGGGATCCAATATATTGGAAGAAAATGGCGTCCAATAAAAATGTTTGAAAAGACAGTATATGTTTTTTGTTTTTATTTTCTCTTTTCGCGAAAAACGGCTCAAAGCTTTTCTTCTGGTTTTGAATCGTATCGCGTATGTATGGCTCACTGCTTCTAGTAAATTTTGCTATTTTGACAGGTGCATATACAGAGTGGCTTATCGAAAACAGCCGAGTAAGGTTTAGTTTCAGGGGAACATGTTTGGATATTAATTTCATCACTGCAACTTCCATCCTTTAGTAGGTTCTACTCTATGTTTTTCAAATGGCAAAGGATATGATGAGTTACTCGTTTTAAAGAGTGTTAAATTCTCTGTATTATGGCTTTCCATTTTTTAAATTTGGGCTAGGTGTAGCCGAGGAATGGTATTTCAAATATTTTAATAGACACGAAATAAGAATGTTTATAAATACGTTTGTGTGCGATAAAATTGTTCATAAAATAAAAAATAGTGGTCCACAATTCGGTACATTAGTTGCTCTGGATATTTCATTATTGCCCTGTGATAAAGTGGTTTATTCTATTGAGGAGAGAGTGTAAATCACTTGATTTTAAAAATAATTAATGTGCAAGATTAACTGCAACTTTGTTTATTGCAAGGCATGCAATTAAACAATTTTATCATGGCTACGTTCTCGAATTAGTGGCAAACAGCAGTTCAGAACTGAATGATGAATGATGATAATGACCGTCGTTTACAGTTTTATAAAATAATGAGCGTCCAAATTATTAATATTCCGAACTTCCTTTTTAACGTTTGCTCGTTTTTTCTAAATGATGCTGTCAATCGACATAATTGTCTTTATTGGTCCGAGACGGATCCGAGGATCTTCCACGAGGTTCATACTCAACATCCTCAAAAACTGGTATTTTTGATAATCAGAAATGGGTTAATTTCGTAATGGGGAATTTAAATTGAGATATATAGATACTTGGAGCCAACGTTCTCATGACGAAAACCCGATCTTTCAGCAAGTCGGGGCTCCTCCCCATTATGCATGGCCAATTTTTGGAAGAAACATTTGTATTGATGGACTGGAAGGCGGGGTACTATTGAATGTCCTGCAAGATCACCTGATTTATCTCCCCTTGATTTCTTTCTGTAGGTACACCTTCTATCAAAAAGTTAAGTCACACAGCCTTAATCGTTAGAAGATTTACGGAACCGCATCACCAACAAATGCCAAAAAATTATATCAGATATTTTTATCCCGAGAACAGCTGCTGTGTTATTGTATGGAAGTGAATGGCGGACATTTTGAATAGTTACTAAGATAAGGAGTAAGCAGCGACTAATTAAATTAAACTATTTCAACATTTAATTTCCACCCATCGCTGAAATTTAAAAAATGAAACGCTATGTTGGTAGATAATTCGATACCTACAGTGATGAAATTAATGTGTAAACATATCCCCTTGAAAACAAAAGTGTACGGGTCCAAGCGTTCTTTAAAATGTTCACTTAAAGTCGTAAAATCCTATGTATCTAATAATGTTTTTATATTTTTATTACCAGAATTAATTTTTTCAGTTAACTCAAGAATATTTCAAGAATAGTTCGCCATATAAAGAATTGTAATTCAGCATAAAATTGGAAATGATTGAAGCTTTTAAAGACTATATTCTGTAATATGTGGTGATTTGTAGCCCGACACTCTGAATTCCCAAAAAAGTAAAATGATTGGAAATATTTGGTATCTAAAGAATATTATAAAATTTTACGGAAACCAAAATAAAATTAAAAAGAGTAGCGCGGCGCCATGACAGTCGGCGGTCACGGTATTTGTGTGGGCTTCGCAATTATGTGTTTTAGACCAGTTGATTCTAAGAGAGAACTGAGTTCCGAGGCACAAAGGCAATAATAACATTTTGATTTAACATATATAATTTGCATAACGAAAAAATTGTTAAATTATAAATACTAGATGCAGCATGCAGCAAAAATGTATAATAATTATCATATAGACCTTTGAACGGTTATCTTGAAAAAGTCATTAATTGCTATCATCCAAATACATAAAAAACGGATTTCTTAAAACCAATTTTTAATTAACTAAGATAAAAGTTATAATTATTTAAATACCTATGTACTATTTGATTTATTATGCTTCCGTATATGTCTCACAAACTTTTTAATAACCAAGACGCGTAGCCAATGGTAATGACCTTAACATTGCCTTAACCCTCAGAGAATTTAAAGCAGATAACTCAAAAGTTGATTTTTATACAGCGAAAATACCAATGTACACTAAATATAAACATTGCATTAAATATTATTAATTTGCTTTGTGACGTCACTGCTGTTTATTCTTGCTGAAAAAAAAACCAATTTATTCATAAATATATAAATATAAAATTAAAGACGCAGTGCCTAATTGTTATTTCCAAAGGAGACCTCTTTGATGAGTGTAGTCCTTTTACAAACATTAATATTAAATTTCACGGGTAATTATTGCTAACGTGTCTTATAAATTAGTTTATTTACTTGAAATGCTATTTCGTGGATAACTTTTATTTTACCATAATGAATTTAAATATTATTCTAGTTTTAACTGTCGTTTTAGTTTTAAAAGTAACTGTGATAACCTGTACTACAAAACCTTTTTTTGATAAGTTATTCGGAGGATACGAGGATCCTTACAGATATGGAAACTTCTATAATGGATATCCTAGCAGACCCAAGTAAGTAATCAAGTTCTTATATAGTAATTTTTTTTTAAATCAACGTTTATGTATTTCATATACTGAATGTCCGCGGAAAGAAGTAACAAAACTACTAAAAATATAATTTAAAAAAAAGGCAATCTTAAAAAACCTCAGTTTGTTAAGAGAACATGATTAATGGAATATTCAGAAAAATATTAAAATTCTGCTTACTAGCAATAAATACGTATAAAAATATTAAGTCAAATTATGAGATTTAAGGATTCTTGAACTTTTTATGAAAACAATAAATTTGGATTTAACAATTAAAAAATTTTATTAAAAAAGGCTTTTTTGAAAAATGATGTATTAGTTGTTTTTGTCCTTTTGTAACCTCTACCCATGGACACTGCATAAGTATGTACGGCTTAAAGCTAAATCTTTATAGAATTACACTAAATCTAGCTTAATAAAAAATAAAGAACAAAATAAAATATCTACTTTGGAATTAGAATTAAAAACAAATAAGGAAACACTTGATGCCAAGAGGTTTAAACAATGATCAAAAAGGTATTTCTTTCTAGATTTTTGTTTTTGAAATTGATTTATTAGAGTCCAATTCTTTGAGACTAAAACCTTCTATAAATACAGCAGCATCGAGCTTTTACAGGCTAATAGTGGTTCTTAAGTAATCTTGTATTCTCTTTAAAATAGGAACTGGCCGCTCACCAGACACTACTCACTACTAGCATTTAAAATATAGTTTGTAAAAAAATATATGGTGAAAACTTAGGAAATGTGGATTTTATGCAGAAATACAAGATATCGTTACAAGATTTAAAATTAAGAGTATCAGTTTTATCACATTACTTTTTAAAGTCCCAAATATTCTTAAGGCCGTTTTACATGCTGCAATTCTTTCTTGCAAGTTGCAATAGTCTTAAACAAAAGCATGCGCAGTGGCAAGACATTTGTACCTTTTGTCAAACCGCGCGTGCCTTTGTTCAAGACTATTGCATATTGCAAAGAAGAATTGCAGCATGTAAAACGGCCTTCAAGTACAGCTTTAATCTGAGTACCTACTAGTTTTTAAAATAATTATGACACTTAACGACGTACTTGTCAATGTCTTAATTTGATGAAATAATCATCAATTAATGTAAAATAGTTCTTCTCAAAATTAACTAAATAATTATAATTCAAAATACGTCTTATTCAAGTGTAATTCTTAAATAATACAAACATTTAATTAAGCTTAAAAAAATAAACTAAGTAGTTGATAAAAATATCAAAATTCAAAAATTTCACCGCCATATTCAACACATTTTTACTTCCCTCGTTAAAAAGTATTGTAATCGTGAAAAAATCACCCTCCGAGATGTTTTCAGATCTTCACGTTTGCCAAATAACATATTTCCTCAATTCCGTTGGTCTGTCTGTTTGTCTATCTGTCTAAAACAAAATTATTATTAAAATACTACTTGTCCAATTTACTTCAAATTTTGCAAAAACATCAAGTATTATGTAAGAATCAACTGGTAACATTTTGGCACGAATCCAAGATGGCGGAACAAAATGGCGACTTAATAAAAAATTCAGCCTGAAACACTACTTAATGAATTGATTTCAAATCGTGTGCCATACTAATTGTGATATACGGGTCAACTAGTAAAATTGTGGTATTAATTCATGATGACCGAACAAAATGGCGGCCAAATGAAATGTTTGTAGTAGTGAAAAAAATCACCCTCTCAGTTTTTACATATCTTCACGCGTTAGCGACCCAAAAACGTCCAAAAATGTGTTTTAACAATTCCGTCGGCCCGTCTGTCGGTCTGTCTGTTTACGACATAGCTTAGAAACTAATCCGATTAACTTCAAATTTTGATCAAAAATTAAGAGTCATATAGGGATGATATGGCAAAACAAAATGGCGGCCTAGTGAAATGTTAAAAACATTATTATGAAAAACTGTCTATCCAATTTATTTCAAATTTTGCACAAACATCAAGTATTATGTTGGAATCAACTAATAAAATTTTGGTATGAATTCAAGATGGCGGAACAAAATGACGGTATAACAAAATTCAGCTTGAAAAAACTACTTAATTGATTGATTTCAAATTGTGTGCCACACCTAATTAAGGTATAGGGATGAACTAGTAAACCTATCAAATCCGTCGGTCCGTCTGTCGGTCTGTCTGTCTGTCTGTCAGTTCGCGGCAAAGCATAAAAACTATTTACCTGATTGACTTCAAATTTTGACCAAAAATTAAGGGTCATATGGGGATGGTAATATTTTGGTAAAAATCCAATATAGCCGAACAATAATAAAAAAAAAAGTTGTTAGAGTGGTGGATTATTTGGGGTTAAGATCCAGTAAAAAAAGACAAAAGACTTTTTTAATTTGTCGACGTTTCGCAACTTTAGTGTTGCATCGTCAGCATATATATATATATATATATATATATATATATATATATATATATATATATATATATATATATATATATATATATATATATATATATATATATATATACATATATATATATATATATATATATATATATATATATATATATATATATATATATATATATATATATAAATATATATCGTTAGCGAAAACCATTTAGAAACTTAATATCTGTGAAATAACTGCGGACCAATTGACTAGGTAAAGACTGATAATATGGATTGCGCGCAGGATGTAGAATCTATATATGTGTCCTGAGGATGCAACAGTAAAGTTGCGAAACGTGGACAAAAAAAAAGACTTTTATTTTTTGCTGGATCCTAACCCCAAATAATACACCACTCTAATATAACAACAAGAGGATCGTTAACGAAAACCAATTAGAAAGTTTACTAAAAAACTAATTATCAAATTTACCTCAAATTTTGCATCAAAAATCAAGTGTTACAGGGGAATCAACTGGTAACAGTTTGATATGAATCCAAGATAGCCAAACAAAATAGCGGCCTAATAAAATACTTAAAAAGTCTGCCTGAAAGTGTTATGAATTAAATTAATTTTAATTTCTGTGCAAGAATTAAGTGTGATATAGAGATAAATTGGTAAAGTTGTGGTACCAATTTAAGATGGCGAAACAAAATGGCGGCCAAATAAAAGATTTTAAAAAATTAACGCAAAAAAATCTTAAATTTTGCAGAAAAATTAAATACGAAAATGGGATAAACTGGTATGAATTCAACATAACGTAACAAAATTGCGGTATGTGTCAATGTAGAAACTACTTATTGAATTTATTTTAAATTATGCCTAAGTCAAATGTGGCAAAAAGAAACTGGCGCCCAATAAAAATGTTTGAAAAGACAGTATATGTAACATATAAATATACTATGACTATGTACTGAACGAAATTAGGCCACACTTCGCTATTCCTAAAAAATGAAAAAAAAATCATAACGATGGAAGTTCTGGGTAAAGGAAATTTACCGATTTTTGTAAATGCTTTCATTTCTTCCAGGGATAGCTTAGAATACCGGAGTAATGTAACTGAACTTCGAGAAATCAGGAAAAATACCTGAACTAACAGATTTGTTAAAAATGTTAAATAGGGGTCTAGCTAATTTAAAAGTATCTTAGATACTTTAAAACAAAAAGTAAAACTTCATAAACTTTTGTTACTCTAAAAAGATATTTTATTTTCTGGGCTAAACTTAGGTAGTATAACTATATTAAATAAATTATTAGGTACTTACTAGGTGTCCTAAAAACAGAGTACTTATCAAGACATCAAAAACCTATTATGGCAAATACATTATCAACAAAATATACGGTTGAAGCTACTATTTTATTATACTAAAATACACGTAACAAAAATAAATATAAAAACACGTAAAAGTAGTACAAAGCATATGCGAAAAACTAGTTTAAACTAAATTTTATATAATATTCAACTTCAGGCGGTGGGTCAAAAAATCATGTGAAAAGTGGAAAAAAAATTAAACACTATTTATTTTTGTTTAATGGCTAGATTTAGATGGTCACGAACAACTTGGTTTTTGTGGAATAACTCATTTTCTCTTTGTCATACCATAAATATGAAAAAATAGAAGGTTATAAAATTCTCAACAAAAAAGGTATTTGTACACTTTTTACGTAACACCGCCGTACCAGCCACTTATTTAAGCTGACTGATGCGCGTAAAGTAAATTAACCTATACATAGCACACCTAGCAAAAGGCCAGTCAATAAAAACTGTAATTAAAGATACGCATTATATACTACTATATTTATGACAAAAAGAAACGAACTATTGAACAAAAATGGATATTTAAGGGGTCGCGCTGTCATCAGAAGAGTTGTTTGTTTGTTGTTTTTCGTGACACCTAAGTCTAATTATTAACCTATTATTATCGCCTGGATTATTAACATTTAATGATGTTTTATTTTAAAAAAATTGTATTAAATTTTTCAATCCCTCTGTTTAATTTTGTTTGCTGTAATCACTTTTAAAACAGCAATAATTTTTTACTACTGAAATAGAAAATAATACACACAACTTTTATATTTATCATTTTTCTTTACCTCACTAAGCAAAAAAGTTAAATAATAGTCCAATTTAATATCCCTGTACATTTATTCCTTAAGAAAAAAGTTTTAAACCCAGACTTTAAAAAATAAAACTTTTTGCTGCACTACTTTTTTGACCTACCTGTTTACGTGGAAATATTTTTACAAGATGCACAATTGATCACTACATAATATTTTAAATGTGTCTTGTTGGCAAATTTAACCTATAAAGAATAAACAACGCAGTTTTGTTGATTTATCCTGTAGGTACTACTTAGCTCCCTGTCAATTTTTTATTACTTACCTAATTAACTTACTACCTAAAACTCCCCTACATCTTAATAATTATCATCTTCAGAAATAAATAAATTCGTAGAAAAACTCCATTCTATAATATTTTAGGTAAACCTAATTATCTTGTCTATATGATTTATAAAAAGCAAACAAACTGCACTTTACGACTTGTTACTGCAAATCAAGTAACTAAATTTCTTCTGATATAGAAGTAAAAACGGTAGTAGTAATAAAACGTTGGTGCAACTTTCCGAGAATAACAAAGTGTCGACGCCGATAAAACCAAAGAGTAAGTGCCATCAAAGCGTTAGCGTTAGTAAAGCGCGCGAGTTCAGAGGATTTATACGTTGAAATTGACCAAAATGACAAATATTTAACTAAAGTTACTTTTTGTAACTAAAGTTACATTTTGTAACTAAAGATACTTTTCAGAAGTACAAGAATCGTTATAAGATATAATGTCCAGACTTTTTCAAAGCAAACCCAGAAGCTCCTTTCCACCAGCTTACCATTTTACTACTGTAAAGGAATTGACATCACTGTTATGTGTGTATAAACAATTAAGATAAATGATAATTTTACTAATTTTCGCCTAAAAACACGTAAAAGTAGTACAAAGCATATGAGAAAATCTAGTTTAAACTAAATTTTATATAATATTCAACTTCAGGCGGTGGGTCAAAAAATCATGTGAAAAGTGGAAAAACGTGGACAACGAACAACTTGGTTTTTGTGGAATAACTCATTTTCTCTTTGTCATACCATAAATATGAAAAAATAGAAGGTTATAAAATTCTCAACAAAAAAGGTATTTGTATACTTTTTACGTAACACCGCCGTACCAGCCACTTATTTAAGCTGACTAATGCGCGTAAAGTAAATTAACCTATACATAGCACACCTAGCAATACGCCAGTCAATAAAAACTGTAATTAAAGATACGCATCAGTCAGCTGAAAGTGGCTGCTATATTAATAGTGCTGGTGTTAAGTAAAAAGTGAATAGAACTTTTTTTTGTACAAAAATGTATTAACTTTTATTTTATATACTACTATATTTATGACAAAAAGAAACGAACTATTGAACAAAAATGGATATTTAAGGGGTCGCGCTGTCATCAGAAGAGGTAGAATTTGTTGTTTTTCGTGACACCCAAGTCTAATTATTAACCTATTATTATCGCCTGGAGTATTAACATTTAATGATGTTTTATTTTAAAAAAATTGTATTAAATTTTTGAATCCCTCTGTTTAATTTTATTTGCTGTAATCACTTTTAAAACAGCAATAATGTTTTACTACTGAAATAGAAAATAATACACACAACTTTTATATTTATCATTTTTTTTTACCTCACTAAGCAAAAAAGTTAAATAATAGTCCAATTTAATATCCCTGTACATTTATTCCTTCAGAAAAAAGTTTTAAACCCAGACTTTAAAAAATAAAACTTTTTGCTGCATTACTTTTTTGATCTACCTGTTTACGTGGAAATATTCTTACAAGATGCACAATTGATCACTACATAATATTTTAAATGTGTCTTGTTGGCAAATTTAACCTATAAAGAATAAAAATCGCAGTGTTGTTGATTTATCCTGTAGGTACTACTTAGCTCCCTGTCAATTTTTTATTACTTACCTAATTAACTTACTACCTAAAACTCCCCTACATCTTAATAATTATCATCTTCAGAAATAAATAAATTCGTAGAAAAACTCCATTCTATAATATTTTAGGTAAATCTAATTATCTTGTCTATATGATTTATAAAAAGCAAACAAACTGCACTTTACGACTTGTTACTGCAAATCAAGTAACTAAATTTCTTCTGATATAGAAGTAAAAACGGTAGTAGTAATAAAACGTTGGTGCAACTTTCCGAGAATAAAAAAGTGTCGACGCCGATAAAACCAAAGAGTAAGTGCCATCAAAGCGTTAAGCGTCAGTGAAGCGGGCGAGTTCAGAGGATTTATACGTTGAAATTGACCAAAATGACAAATATTTAACTAAAGTTACTTTTTGTAACTAAAGTTACATTTTGTAACTAAAGTTACATTTTGTAACTAAAGATACTTTTCAGAAGTACAAGAATCGTTATAAGATATAATGTCCAGACTTTTTCAAAGCAAACCCAGAAGCTCCTTTCCACCAGCTTACCATTTTACTACTGTAAAGGAATTGACATCACTGTTATGTGTGTATAAACAATTAAGATAAATGATAATTTTAATAATTTTCGCCTAAAAAATATTTTCACATGATATCAAACTATGGTAGCCTTGAAATGTCTAATTTATTAACTAATTTATCTTATATCCCAGAATATCCAAAAAGTTTATTAAAATTCTAAATGAAACAAATAAAATAATTAATAAAAAAAATAATTTCAGAAAGGTCTCCGAACGGCAACACCCTGACTCCCATGTTTTGGCCTGTTGCGTTAGTATATTAAATGATTTCGTTGTGAAATCTATTTAGGATTCACAGCGCCATTCTCTTAGATCACAGGGTAAATCAAAATACAATGACTATTTAATTTTTTTTGTTTATAAGTACTAATTTAACGTTTGTTTTAGGTATTATGGCCGAAATTATGAATACGATGAAGGCAAAACTCGATATAAGTCTATTTGCAGAATACACTCCGTTGATTCATTGGCTTTCCCTGGAAGAATAGGACAACCTGTTTGTCCATAAGAAACCCACATCATCAATATTATTCGAGATGTGTTTACATAAATCTGTGCTCATTATTATTTTCCTCATATTGTAAATAGAATTTGTTTGCAAATAGTTCTGTTCTGTTCAATTTTAGTTAAGTGAATTGATTTTAGAGAAAAAACTGATGATTTGAGACTGCAAAATTAAACAGCCTGCAAGTACCTACAAGTCAAAAAGATATTTAGTTTCCAATTTGTAAAAAATGCTCTTTAAATTTTCCTCTTATATACCTTTAAATTACCTAAAAACTAAACTATTTTTAGAATATTTTATTCGGGTGACTTTTTGAATTCACAATAATTTATTTTTGCGTACCTGCGTTTATTACTGGGTAATTTGATAAGGAAAGCTTTTGATAAAGTTTTTTTTTTGCTAAAATCTATAATAGAAAAGTTTTCCACTTGATATTCTGGCGCATCTTATATACTATTGGACAATTTGATAAGTAAAACTTTTTATAGAGTACCTATAATTTTTTTGCTAAAATTTATAATAAGTTTAGTAAGTTTTTCACTTGTTTACTTGAAAAGACCCTGTTATGTTGAGCTTTATTTTTATTTGTTTGGTTACTTAGTTTATTGGTATTAGGGGCAAGAGGGGAACCCCTAATCAATACATTTTTAGGTTTTTAATAATGAAGAAAGAAAATTTTCAGTCATGTGTTCCCCACATAAATCTTTCTTTTGTTTTTCGATTATAATCTTTTTGACACAAAGAATAGAAATGTAATGTTTAACAGATTAATATTAATGACATTCGGCCATTTAAAGCATCACATGCTGAATTTTAAAATAAACTTTAATTTAATTCATATATAGCTGTCATATTATTATAAAATCAGTACCTATTCCTACTTAAGATTAAAAGAGACTTGAATATAAATACAACAGAGAAGCCATATACAGGATGTCCCAAACTGCTTTAGCCCGGCTCTTGTTCCCAAACCGTTTGAGATATTTAGTTGGAATAAAAATTAGAATTTGTAGCTAGGAGGATACCTTAAAATGACTTCGAAGAAAAATGTTTGAAGAAAAATAGTCCCAAAAAATTAGACCCTAACCTTAAAATTTTAAACGATACCCTGTATATTTTGTTACATAATTTTGTAGGATTGTAAATTCCCTATTCAGCACTTTTTTCCGATTAAAAATCGGTTAAGAAATAGCTTAGAAAATTAACATTTTATCTTCCGATCAAGTTAGCCATGGGGTAAATTAAAAATCCGCTTAAAACAAAACAAGAAAATTACAATGTATTTTTTTTATTTTACAGATTATCTAAGGTAATAAATAAATGTTCAAATTGTAAAACTTCAGCGGCAACGCAAGCTTCAAATTTTGTCAAAAGGTTTCGCGTACATGTAGCAATTATCATTTGTGGCGTTATTCTGCGACAGGCATTTCTAATTTTATTCTTCAGGTCCTCTACGTCATTGGATTTACTTAAATATACCATATCTTTTAAGGTTCCCCACAAGAAAAAATCTAAGGGGTAAAGATCAGGCGAACGTGCAGGCCACCTTATTACGGGAGAAGCATTTGCAATGAAATTAGCCTCAAACCTGTTCTGGAGAAATTCAGTAACTATGTGAGCATTATGAGCAGGTGCTCCATCTTGCTGCCACCATATTTGTTGTCTTTCAGCCAACGGATTTTCTTCTAGAAGTTGAGGTAAAACGTGTCGTAGAAAGTGCAGGTACCTTTCTCCCGTTAAAGTCTCTTCATAAAAATAGGGTCCAATGATCCTTCCATTAAATAATCCACACCAAACATTGACACTCCAAATGGGTTGAAATCTAGGTTTCATTACCCAATGTGGTTTAACTGGAGACCAATAATTGGAATTATGCCTGTTAATGAGACCATTATTGTGGAACTTGGCTTCATCACCCCTCAATATTTTAGCTAAAAAGGCTGGACCGTCTTCAATTTTAACTAATATGACTGCAATAAATTGCAGGCGTCTGTCAGTGTCACCTGGATAGCGTCCTTGTACCAGATGAACTTTATAAGGAAGATACTTAAAGTCTTGTAAAATACGCTCAACAGAAGTTCTTGTTGTATTAAGTTCTTCAGAGAGTTTCCGAATGACACAAGAGGATTGAAATGTACATATGCTAAAACATTTATAATATTTTCTTCATTACGTACCGATCTTCTGGAATTATTGCGATTCCCATTGCGAAATGTATTTTCATTTGGCGTTGGACGATTAGGAAAACGAATGCGATATACTCTCTGGCTCTTCTTTTATTTTTTAAGCACTCACCGTAAATTAGAATCATGTCAACGTATTCTTCTGCAGTAAACAAACTTCGCATTTTAACACGAAATTGGCAGGAATAATAAAGAACCTCACTTGCACTCTCATTTAGTTCAATTTGACAAGTGTCAAAAATGTTTTGTTTTTGTTTTATCGAATCATGGCTAACTTGATATTGGTTTCTTTTCTTTTAAGCGGATTTTTAATTTACCCCATGGCTAACTTGATAGGAAGATAAAATGTTAGTTATCTAACTATTTCTTAACCGAATTTCAATCGGAAAAAAGTACTGAATAGGGAATTTACAATCCTATACAATTATATAAAAATATATACAGGATGGCATTTAAAATTTTAAGGTTAGGGTCGAACTTTTTGGGATGTTTTTTTTTCAACACATTTTTATTCGATGTCATTTTGAGGTATCCTCATAGCTACAAATTCTACTTTTTATTCCAACTAAATGTCTCAAACGGTTTGGGAACTAGAGCTTGGCTAAATCAGTTTAGGACCCCTGTAGATATGGCATCACTTCCACTTTTTATTATGACGATTTTAATATTTTCGTCTTATCACAGCCGCCTGATGAATCTCGATTTATTTTATACAAATATAAAAAATAAATGCGACAGTTAAGATGACTGAATCATGCTGATGTCCCTTTGAATTTGACTTCTTCGTCCTCGTGTGAAGAATCATAGTCTTTTTAAATACTGGACTATATTTATTAATACATTATTGGTAGTTTACAACAAAACTTATGAATAAAATATAGAAGACAACAAACTTGTTAAAATCTGAAAGTTACAATCTCTATGGTGACATGACAATCGTTTATAATAAGAAGTTGACGTAATGACGTTCTTCTTTTATTTCGAAATACAAGACACACAAAAGAAAGGATGGGCACTCGCGTTGTTGCTAAGATGAGCATAGTATATTAAGAAACCAAACATGTCGCCACCACCGTTGAGAGATGAGAAGCACCGTTTAGAGAAGCTAACACTGAGACGTAACTTAGGTATCTTCTTTATTGAACTTTGAAAACTCCATTTTTGGTCTCGCCAGACAACACGAAGTAAACTGTCACTTCCTGGATGTGTGTCAAGGATTCTTCCTATCTTCTAGCACATAGGGGGAACATAGCTTTCGTATAAGAAAACTAAACTCCCAACGATAATAACAGATCAATTATCGATGAAAATATTTCCAACTGCAGGAACATTCAAGATCAAGAAAATGCACCCGAACATGGAGCAGAAACTAAAATACAAACGTGAAGCAATCACTTAACCCCCCAGAAGTGAAGTGATGTGTAGGGGTAGGATCATAAATTTCAAGGAAAAACCGAATCCCTCAGATATATTTATGGAACTCATTGATACTGACCCAACAGGAATAAGGATATAGGACGGGTACTTTGTAAAAAGAATAAAATAGTACCACTCAAGATAATGACACGAGCAAGAACAATTGAGAAAATTGTTTTTACAATACATAAGTATATTCAAGGCACCCTACTCAAAATTAGATTTCTTTTGCTCTACTGTGTGGAGAAACATCTTCACCTTGGAGATGAGCCTCAAGTCGCTTGGTCGCAGACTACCGTGACCTCAATAAAATAACTCAGACCGAGGTCTTCCGCTAATCACTGAAACCATCGACAAATTCAGAGACTGCCCCATTTTCCACAAATCAAAAGCAGTTGAATATATATATATATATATATATATATATATATATATATATATATATATATATATATATATATATATATATATATATATATATTACCCTTATAGAATCCAAAAATGTAATAATATATAGGGTGTTCCGTTTAAAAAACGCAACATCCTTGGCATAAGTCTTATGTTTCTCATTCATTTGTTTTTTTGTTACGATTTTCGAATTCTCCGAGCTAAAATACATCGATCGGCTATTTTGAATTTCTTGAGAAATACGGGGAAGTTAAAAAAAATCCGTTCCAATGGAAGACCCGGTACAGCCGACCCTGAGAAAACCAGTATTATAGAAACTTATCCAAGGCCCACAAAAATAAAAGAAATTAGAACCTTCCTAGGATTATGTGGATTTTACAGACTTTTCGTTTTCAAATTTTCAGAGATAGTTCAACCTCTCACACATTCAACCAAAAAGAATGTTGTGTTTGTGTGGACCGAAAAAAAACAAGCTGTTGAAAATTTTAGTAAAACCTCAATTTCTCAAATACCCAGCATTCGACAGGCCATTTATACTATCTACAGATGCCAGAGCCACTTCAATTTGGTCTGTGGATTAAATAAATTGTGTATTGACTATGACGGATTCAAGCAGCCTATTTATTATCATAGCAGAGGATTACTTTCAGCCGAACAACGATATTCTACCATAGAAAAAGAAGCACTAGCAGTCGTTAAAGGAGAGAAAAAGTTTAGGTACTATTTAACTGGAACACATTTATACAGACCATAAACACTTAAAGTACTTATTGAACATGAAGGACTGCAACTCTCGAATCACATCATGGGCTTTATTTTTGTTGGAATACATCTCACCATCGAAAACAGACCAGAAAAGAATAATCAAAATGCTGACGCATTGCCTCATGTAAACTAGCCAGAAGAACAAAGAGCGGTATTAGGAATTTCTAGTGTTCAGAACTATGTCGAAGGATCTCCAATAATTCATGTATTATGGACGACAGAAGAAATAAGAAAAAAATAGTAAGAAGTACAAAGTATACTACGCAATCTAAATGATGAACAAGAATCATATACTGACAATGACGGTATATTGTAAGCCACACGCAAAGAACATGAAAGAAACGATCAAATAGTAGCATCACGAAGTATGGTACCTCAAATATTGAACCTGTATCACAATTCACCTATAGCTTGCCATAAAAGACGTCAAAAGACACTGAATCTTATCAGAAAGAACTTCGTATGAAAACGAAAGAACAAGGATATTCAAAAATTCTCTCAGAGAATCTTCAAAAATTAGCAGACCCCACCACAATTTTCGGAACGATAAGTATAAATATAGTAGGTCCTACGTACAATACCACAACAAATGTAACTATATTCTCACCATTATGGACTATGTTATCAGACACCCAACTGCAATACCACTACTACCTACCTACCTCCTATCATGCCTCTTGTAATGATGATACAGCGGCAGTGGCGCAACTAGCGGTGGGCTAGGGAGAGCTTAGCCCCCCCCCCCGCCAGGCGACTGGCGAGGGTTAACCAAACCATGTGATGTGGCGTGATTCTGCGAGCAAAGCTGAGCCAGCGGAATGCCGATTATTGTCGATCGATCGTCAGATTCTCATTTTGTCGCGGCACCATTGAGTAATGTTTTAGGTTTATTTTTTGAGATATTTTTGATTTTGCTGTTACAATAGTTAATAATTACAATACAGGTAAGATATAAACTTGAAAAGATTATCTCTTACTGTGTTCCAACGTCTTTTATATTTTCTTAAAAATAACACTTAAATTTTGTTTGTAAAAAGGGTAAAAAGATATTTTTCGTAGCGTTGTTTTTTTTCTCTTGCGCATCTTTAGGAAATAAATAGTAAAAAGTATTTTAAGTTGCCTATAGACAGCATATTTTTTCAAGGTCTGACGAGAAGGAAATGTCTCGAATTGAGTTATTATGATACACTGAAAAAACTGCAACCAAAAATATATTTAAAAGTAATGTATAAGTAAATTCTGTTAATTAAAAATAAAAATGTGGAGAAATATAAAACTGTTGCAAAATGTAAAACAGGTGGAATGTTATGAAAAAAAATATATTTACACTAACTCCTTTAAATTATAGAATATTTGAAACAGCAAGTCAATTTTAATTTTCTCAATTTTTTTTTAGCTTATAGACAATTTATTTTCGGATTAAGAGCACTGTAACTAATGTCTCAAAAAGCTTTCTTGTACAGGGTGTGTCAAGCAAATTTCATCAAATTTAAGTTGGCTGCATAGCAAATACCAGCCAAAGAAAACGTGATATTTATAAACTGCAAGAAGAAGATCGAACTTACAAGGGCTAAGAGACGCCCGGCTTTACACTGTGTTAACGATGTCTTCAACTTCGAATCTCAACTAATCTTTAACACTCTGGTCCGTATCTCGACCTTTCACGCAGGAGTCTCAGGTTCGAATCCTATGTATATTAATACCTTTTTTTTTTTTATATATATATATATATATATATATATATATATATTTTGTCTTTTATTTGATTCAAATTTTATCTGCGAGTGTCAATGCATTTGTTTGTTAACCTCATCTCAGTGTGTATTTTAACATGTGAAATTACAGTTGTTTGATTTATTTTTGTGATTTTATTTAATGTCCAAGGTTTGTTTGAATTTTGTATATTTCTCTAGTGATAGTTTTTGATTGTTATATTAACTGTAGGTCTGATGATGCCTGAAAAGGCGAAACACGTGTAACCGTATTATATTCTTTTTGACTGAGACGGAGACTATGTCTCCTTTCTAGTTCAGACATGTGATCTTTATATTTTATTGTGAATAAGTTATGGGGTTATCTAGAGTAATTATTGGCACAGACAGTTCATCATGCACTTCCAGGTACTTGCGAAATTATACAAGTTTTGTATAAGAAGCGGAAATTGAGAACATGCCAAGTTCTAAATTTTTTTCAGAGGCGTTGTCACATTTATAATTTTGTCTTTATTAATTAAAAGAGACATGCCTTTTCCTGTAATCTTTTACGATGATATCTGTTTGATTAATTCGCAGAGTTTTAAAACTTAGGGTATGTTGTATAAAAAAAACAACATTTTTTAAACAAAGGAACAGCACTGTCGCTTTTTCTATGCCCATAAATTAAGGAACGTTAAAAAATACTAGTTAATTTTAAACACTTGTAACTCTCTTGATTAGTAATCGATTTTTCCAGGCTAGTACAGGCAATTCGCTCCAAAATTTAGATCATATGGTTAGTAATCTCTTAATAGACTTTCTTGTACAGGGTGCAACGTACATTTTTGGTTCTTCTCAATTTTACAGAGCTTAAGTTGGTTGCTTAGCAGCTGAAAGAAATTGTGAAATGGTATCTTTAAAATACACTAGTTAGGAGCTTACCCCTAGCAGTTAATGTCACATGTACTTGCGATTCCAGGTATATAAGAAATTATACATGTTTAGTAGATAGTAAACACTGCCAATTTTCTTTATGATTGCTAAAGTTTTTGTAACAATATTCAATATATGGGAATAAAGTGACACGCCAAATTTAAAAATACAGTAGCGGCGTTGCCACATTTTTAGATTTTTCTATATATCTCCCAGAGACATTGGATAAAAGAGAGAGAAATATATGGCTGAAGAATTTTTATAAGAAAATGGTAAAATATTGTTTGAATATTGAATTATTATAGAATCCGCCTAAATGTTAAAGATCAAGGGGAAGGTTTTTTCTTGAAGCTAAAATGAAATACTGAATGTTTCATTGATCCTCTAAAATAAATAAATTATATAAAAAATAGTTTTTTTTTCTTAAGAACGATTATAATATTTATAAATACAAATTACCCACAATCTCCTAATACTATCCTACGTGAACTAATAGGCACTTGAAATAAGCCTTTAAACTTAGATAAAGTTAATAACTCTCCAAAAAGAAATATAAGAACTCGTTATTATAAATATATATACATATATATATATATATATATATATATATATATATATATATATATATATATATATATATATATATATAAATATATACACATATATATATATATATATATATATATATATATATATATATATATATATATATATATATAAAAATATAAATATATACACATATATATATATATATATATATATATATATATATATATATATATATATATATATATATATATATATATATATATATATATATATATATATATATATATATATATATATATATATTTATATAGGTTTGGTGAAATTAATATATATATATATATATATATATATATATATATATATATATATATATATATATATATATATATATATATATATATATATATATATATATATATATATATATATATATATATATATATATATTTAATGAATTTATTTTCTTTCTTGGGTATAGGTTTGGTGAAATTAATGGTAAATTTTTTTTTTTTTTCCTCCACTAGCTCGACGTTTCGCTTCTTGTTTGGAAGCTTTTTCAAGAGCTTTTTATTTTATTTCATCTAAAAATTTTATGAACAGATAAAACTAGAACATTCTTTAAATTACAGTGCGTTAAAATGTTTACAATGTACACAACAAACAACATCCATAAACCTTGTCACATAATAATTTATACATTCAAAACTCATAATAAAATAAGACATTTATAGGTAAAAGTTCTTTAAGTTAAAATAAATATATGTACTATACCTTGGAAACAGCAACAATTCAGGTGAGCATTTTTAATGTTTCTAACCGATGGACAATAAAATCATAAATTCCAATTTATAAAAACCTATTTTCTTGCCATGTTTTTATTCTTTCAATTATTAAAAACGTATATATTTTATTTTATATAGTGGATGGTTGAAAACATTTAGAACTCCGATGTTTACAAGTGTTGTTCAAATTGTAAATTATAATGTTGGAAAGTTGTTATTAAAAATTTTTGTTTTTTTTTTTTATATTATTTAGTGTATATCAGTTAATTTTATATATTTATTTAATTAAGTTATGATAAATTTGACTTAGATTCTGAATGTCCTTCTTATCATTTACTACATTAGGTTCTTTCTTTATTTGATACATTTCTTTGAAAGCTAATTTATGATAATTTCGATCTTGACATAAAATTTTTGTTTCAGCAAAGTTAAATTCATGATTTTCGCTTTTTTCGTGTTTATGTAAGGCAGTAGATGCGTTCTTTGTATATTTATGGCCGTTTAAACGATTTTCTAAATACTGCGTTGTCATGCCTATGTACTTTTTTGGACAATTTATGCAGGGCACAGAATAAATAACATTCGATCTTTTCTTTTTTGGAATTTCACTCTTTAGAGGGGTGTATAGGTTTGTTAATAAATTGTGTGATTTATGGCATATAATTATGTCATATTTAGATAATGTGTATTTTAATTTTTCTGACAAACCATCTGTGTATGGCATTGAAATGAATCTAGTGTTTCTTGTACTCTTTTGTTTGTTATTCTGTACTCTGCTATTATAGAATTTATATGTTGGTTTGTCAGAAAAATTAAAATACACATTATCTAAATATGACATAATTATATGCCATAAATCACACAATTTATTAACAAACCTATACACCCCTCTAAAGAGTGAAATTCCAAAAAAGAAAAGATCGAATGTTATTTATTCTGTGCCCTGCATAAATTGTCCAAAAAAGTACATAGGCATGACAACGCAGTATTTAGAAAATCGTTTAAACGGCCATAAATATACAAAGAACGCATCTACTGCCTTACATAAACACGAAAAAAGCGAAAATCATGAATTTAACTTTGCTGAAACAAAAATTTTATGTCAAGATCGAAATTATCATAAATTAGCTTTCAAAGAAATGTATCAAATAAAGAAAGAACCTAATGTAGTAAATGATAAGAAGGACATTCAGAATCTAAGTCAAATTTATCATAACTTAATTAAATAAATATATAAAATTAACTGATATACACTAAATAATATTAAAAAAAAAAAAAAAAACAAAATTTTTAATAACAACTTTCCAACATTATAATTTACAATTTGAACAACACTTGTAAACATCGGAGTTCTAAATGTTTTCAACTATCCACTATATAAAATAAAATATATACGTTTTTAATAATTGAAAGAATAAAAACATGGCAAGAAAATAGGTTTTTATAAATTGGAATTTATGATTTTATTGTCCATCGGTTAGAAACATTAAAAATGCTCACCTGAATTGTTGCTGTTTCCAAGGTATAGTACATATATTTATTTTAACTTAAAGAACTTTTACCTATAAATGTCTTATTTTATTATGAGTTTTGAATGTATAAATTATTATGTGACAAGGTTTATAAATGTTGTTTGTTGTGTACATTGTAAACATTTTAACGCACTGTAATTTAAAGAATGTTCTAGTTTTATCTGTTCATAAAATTTTTAGATGAAATAAAATAAAAAGCTCTTGAAAAAGCTTCCAAACAAGAAGCGAAACGTCGAGCTAGTGGAGGAAAAAAAAAAAATTTACCATTAATTTCACCAAACCTATACCCAAGAAAGAAAATAAATTCATTAAATATGGAATATGGTTTAAGAAGAAAGTTGAAAATTAATATATATATATATATATATATATATATATATATATATATATACATATATATATATATATATATATATATATATATATATATATATATATATATATATATATATATATATATATATATATATATATATATATATATATATATTCAGGATGTCTTAAATAGCGTGTGCCACCATTGCTATCTTCTAAAAAAAGTTGTCATTTTTAGAACTCATTTAAGATCTTTTTACCGTGTTGCCAAAATCCTGTTACTTTATGTGATAGAGTGTGATGTGTAAATAACGCCTAAATCAATTTAGTGGAATATTTCAAAAACTGTTAATTTTAGAGATAAAGTTTAAATTGGAAAGTTTTATATTTTTTTGCGCTCTACAACGCGGTATCTTTAAATTTTGATTCTGAAGTTTCATAATCTGGCCACCACTATCAACCTAATTTTTTTCAATACGAACCTGGATTTTTAGTTTCCGGTTTTGAAAGGAAATTGAATTTGCTATACAACCATGTATTGCACGGATATTGCTCACTACGTTTCTATCTAGAAAACCCATCATCGGGAAATAAAAAAATTACCTGTGTACGGTCCTGTCTTTTTTCTTGTACTTTTTCTAAATTCAAATATTTGACATTTTTACAAAAAAATATAGTTAAATAGTGAAAGCAAAAGTACTACAAAATTCAGTTTTAATAAACGGAAACTCTAAAATCTTCAAATAAATTAACAGGAACGATTCAAATTTTTATTTAAACATAAACTTTAAAACATTTAAAGAAAATAAAGGAAAAACTATTCACGATAAACGAAACTATTATATGTGTTGGAAATGACCACCATTATTTCGTAAACATTTTTGTGCATTTACAATAAACTTTTTTTGAATATTTTCTAACATCCTAGGATTAATTTCGTTACATGCCTGTCGAATTCTTATAATCAGGTCATCTAAATTCTGTGGGGTAGTTCGATACACCTTGTCTTTAATAATACCCCATATGGAGAAATCCATTGGGGTAATATCAGGTGATCGCGCTGGCCAGTTTATAGGCCCGTTGTTACCAATCCATCTGTTGGGTTTAAAATTGTTTAAAAATCTTACACATCGACGGTCTCGATGGGCGGGAGCACCATTTTGTTGGAAGTATTTAAAATTAAGAAGAATATCTAATGGAAGGTTATCTAGAAGATCTTGGAGAGAAGTGGATAAAAAGTCAAGGTAAATAAAACCAGTCATATTTTCTTGAAAAAATTGGAAATGTTCATTGCTTTGAGTCCGCCGGTAATGTATATTACGATTGAACCATCCATTGTTGCAAAATCTACTTTCATCCGACCATAAGATTTTTTTACAAATGTCGGGGTCTTGCCTTCGACGCCTTAAAAGCCAACGGCAAAATATCCTTCTCCTTGCGTAGTCAGTTGGCCTTAAATGCTGCACTTTTCTACAGCGATAGTGCCTAAATCTATTGCGGTGTAGTATTTTTTTTGCTGAATCTTTTGATACACCAGTTTCTCTTTCTATTTCCCTTAAGGAAACTTCCCCGCTGTTAACATGTTTGTAATGTACATATCCTAAAATATATTGCAGAGTAGGTATTTAATAAAAATTCACATTATAATTAACTAAGGAACCGTATCCCCGTCGGCGGTGTTGCCTATTCAAATTTAGGGGGTGCTTGAGAAAAGCGGGACAGTAAAACAATTGTTTCTAAGATAAGGAAAATTGGAAAAATAGTTTTTTTTTCTGGTTTTATTTTTAAAGATGTTGCCAAATAAAGTATCTTTGTGGCCCCTTTTGTAAGCTATGAGAAAGTGTATATTTTATATTTAAAGTTTCGTGTTTGGGCCAGCACCATCAATTTCATTATTTTTTAAATACCGACCTTCACTTGTCTTACTTCTTCAAGTACTTTAATCCATAATGTCGTACCTAACATAATAACAATTAAATTAATAATAAAAAATGGAGGGATAACTTTATGAGGAGTGTTTGTATTATTAAGTATATGGAAAGTTTGATACATGTTTTACTTTCCTCGCAAGAGGAAAGTATTTTTATGTCAAAATTAGACTGATTATGGTAATTCAAAAGTCTATTTTATAGTGCGCAAAAAAATATCATAATATGTTATTTTAGATTGCAACAGTCATTGCATTGTACAGGTATATTCAAAATAACACTACCATAATTTATTATTTTTAATTCTTACTTTCCAGTAAAAAGCTAGACTCTTTATGACCGGTAAATAGCTTATTACACCACTAAAACGTTGTCTCGCAACGCCTGGTCGCGCGCCGGCGCCGTTAGGTTTTTAAAGTCGAACGTCATTTTGACAGATAAAACAACGTCTGGGAATTAGGTTTTTATTAATTAATAAAATATTATAACGACAGTATGAAATAAAATAATATAAGATGAAAGCCCTTTAGATGTTATTAGAGTACGAGAAATACAAACGTAGTCATATACCGGCCATATAATGTTAATTACTACTACAAAAAGGAAATATTTTTTGACACTAACTGAATATCTTGATTTATTGTTGTTAAAAACATCCCGTTTTTAATTAGGTCTGTATTACTCATATCTTTTGCAAATCAGCAAACAGAGAAATAAATAGGTTGCATTCTAAAAACAGAATAAAATTTCTCTGATGAATATTCGTCAACGGAACCCAAGAAAAGAAAAACGAAAAAAAAATGAACCTAATTTTTTCAAGAAGCAAATTTTGTATATATTTCAAACAAATGAACCAAAGTTAGGGTATCGAGGTGATAAGAAGGCTTATCCATACTCAGAATTTGATTATTTTATGTTAAAAAGATTTTGATATGTGCCATCAAAGAACCGATAGACGGACCAACAGAACTACAGAAATACAAGACATGTTCGGATTTTGAGGACCTAGACACGTGAACATAATGATCTCTCGAGTTTTTTCAGGATAACAATACTTTTCTTACAAATGAACTAAAAAAGGCCACCTCTCGGTTGATTTTAATTTTAAATTTGCGCCTTCCTTTACAGTGTACAAGTAGGTATAATTTTTAATGAAACAATTTTTTATTATGAAGCAAAACATTTAATGAAGCTAAAAATGTTCCATATAGTTACAAACGGCCCTAAAATGTGTACCTATATTTTTTGTATTTTTCATTTTTCATTCGTCAAATATATTTAGCGCCAAATTCTTCAAGTTTAATATTTCTCTCAACTCCCACTCTTATTTCTTTATTTTTTTATTATTAGTTAAAAAGTACGCCAAAAATCCCTCATACAAGCCTCGTTAGTAAAGTAAAAATGAGAAACTCCTCCTTAAGGCGAAAGTCTTAAAAATATATACATATTCTTTCCGCCGCTTCTAGAAAATTAATTCAGTTTAAGGGCGGAAATATGGTTATAGGTGTCTAAATTCCGCAGAATGGCGGAATTTTTGCCTTAAATACAATAAAGCAAAAAAAAATACCTAGCACGTTGACCTCGTCCTCTCCACCTTCCAATGTAACAGTGAAAATCCTCTTTTGAGGTTTGTTAAAGGATCCGTGCTCTCGCATTCTTCTTTCTAATCTTGCAAATATTTTGCGATTGGGCATCCTTCTTTCTGGGTACAAATTTTGATACATTTGAAGCGCGTTAGTAGCATTACGAGATGCCCTCGCATAAACAAATATCATATCTGTCTTTTCATCATTTGAGAATTCCATTTTAAAAACTTCGTTGTAAAATGACTCGATTTGTCATAAACTGATAATAAACTAAGTTTGACACATAATAAATATCTGTTGATTTTTACAGTTGTTTTCAAAGCCTACTTTGGGAAAGACGTCTTACTAATAATATTATAATACTTACGGGTATACTTGAATCGATTTACCATGTATTTTTATTAATTACTCTGCAATATTTTTCTAAGATAAAAACTTATATTACAGAAATATTAACAACGGGGAACTTTCGCCAGAGAAAAAGTGGAGTAATAAAGTTACATATTAGACTTTATTATATTTTCTTTGCAACCCCCGTTTTTTTCCCAAAACTTATTTAAAACAGGTATGACGAAAAGACAGGGCCGTACAAAGTATTTTTTTTAATTTCCCGATGATGGATTTTCTGGATGGAAACGTCATTGGCCATATCCGTGCAATACATGGTTGTGTAGCAACTTCAATTTCCTTTCAAAACCGGAAACTAAAAATCCAGGTTCGTATTGAAAAAAATTAGGTTGATAGTGGTGGCCAGATAATGAAACTTCAGAATCAAAATTTAAAGATACCGCGTTGTAGAGCGCAAAAAAATATAAAACTTTCCAAATTAAACTTTATCTCTAAAATTAACAGTTTTTGAAATATTCCACTAAATTGATTTAGGCGTTATTTACACATCACACTGTATCACATAAACTAACAGGATTTTGGCAACACGGTAAAAAGATCTTAAATGAATACTAAAAAAGACAACTTTTCTCTAATTTAACCGAACTCGTAGCACTTACCGTTTCGAAGATAGCAATGGTGGCACACGCTATTTAAGACACAACTCACTTTTAAAAAAAAATTATTTATTACTTTAATTGTTACATAGGGTGGAGATCTATAGATCCCACTAAAAAGTACTATATATAAACTTAAAAGAATGAATAGTTAGTAAAAACTGACGCTGCTAGGCCGGATGTTCAATGTATATGTTCCTTGTTTGTTGATTTAGGATCACGAGAATCTTCTACTGGATTCCGATGACGAAGTGTCAGGTGCTGTTTACTGGTAACGTAATATTGCATCATCTGTGCTGAGTCTTCTAGACGTGCGGCTCCATTACTGTTTATCTCGCCTGGGAACCTAACTTGATATCTTGGTAAACAAGGACATCTTAAGAGGCAGGTGGCTTGAAGGTGACATTGGGTAAAAACTCATATAACAGCTCCCCCTTTTAGATAAAAGTTGGTGAGTGGAAACAACTTTTAGAAAACTGTTTGTTTGTTGACGTTAAGTTCTACTTCTTCGTCTTCTTCTATTGGTTCTCCAAGGCGAATACTTGGTCTTCTTTTGGGAAGTATTTTCTTCCATTGTTTCATGAATAAAGCTTCTGGTTTATTTCTTGGTGGAGAAGGTGGATAGTCATCATTGGCTGTGGCTATTCCAATTTTCAGGCTTCTACTTCTTTTTCGGCATTTACAGAAAATGTATAGCATGAGTAGACTGACGATCAGGACGATGGTCAATATTGTGAACCAATGGATATGTTTATTGATGAATGGCTGCTGTATCAATTTGTCCAATTCATCTGAATATTGATTTAATTTATATTGAGCGATGTTCAAATCTTCTACATTGATTTTGTTTAGCTTTAGTGGTTTTAGATCTGGAAGATGAGTTTTCTCAGGAAAATGATTACAACAGTTGTAAGGGATGATTACTGGATGACTATTGTAAGTGACATTGGTGTAGACATCAATTTTATGTCGGGTATGGACTCTTGTGATACCAATAAATGCGTTGCACTTTGAAGTTTTAATAACGTGTTGTTGGTGATAATTTCGGTGATAACATCTTTGGATTCACATTTGATCGTGACAGGTAGTGGGTCTGAGACGGCAATCAACCATAGATTTTGATTAAGTTCTTGAACATTGTAATCTTTGGCGAAGACAACTGAAGTTTGGTATGTTCTTGGAAGATAGCTTAGTTGTTTCAGGAGTTGAGCTTCACATATGGCATCACTGTCAATTGGATATAGAAGGATGTTGGAGCAAATCTTCGTTTTACTTTCTAGGGTTTTGCATGATTCCAAGTTCTGGACGATGATGTATAATAATGAATCATCATTTCGCGCAATGTATTTAGTTGTTGTTAAAAGAACATGATGACTTGTTCGACTATCCAGTATTGGTAGTGGATATAAATGGTAAATAGTGTATTTTTCTGGTGCTACTAGTGGTATATTAAGAACAAATACTATTCTTGAATCCAATTGATTAGCCTGTAGTTCAATAACATTCAAGTATTGAGCTACACTTGAAGTGTATATTGGTAATGGAAGATTATTATTTTGCAATGATTGTGATATATGCCTTAAGCAAAAAAAATGCATAATCACCTGAGGCTTTAAATCAAAAGGAGTTTTACATAATTGAACTATGAAGAATTGTTTCGTACTTTTTTATTTTTTATTTTTTACTTTGCTTTTTTATTTTTTTTTTTTCATTATATTTTAAGCGACAAAGTACATTTCTAATGTAAGATTCTATTATATTAATATTCTAAATTCTTGATTTAAATATTATTTTCCTATAATATTTATGATGTGTAAACTATTTTTTTTTTACAACAGCTTTGTCCACAAAATTGTAAAATTTTTTTGACAATAAAGCATTTATTTATTTATTTATTATTTATTTATTTATTTATTTATTTATTTATTATTTTGCAATGATTGTGATATATGCCTTAAGGATTCGATTAAATCAAAAGGAGTAATAATTGAACTATGAAGAATTCTTAAGCGTGCAAAAGTAATTGCATTTATTGTCTCATTTAAAGAGTTTTCAATAAATGTAAAACTTTCTATTAGTGATTCACACCATTATTGATTCTCGAATTTCTACGATATCTTTGTTAAATGTTTCCTCATCGATTTGTGATTTTTGAATTGTAGCATTAAAACTTTTTATTACGGAAGTCGTTACTGATATTTGATTTTTTAATAAATTTTCGATTTGATATGCATCACGAGTTATTTTTTCAATACAATCATTAAAATATTCACCATCAGATGCGTCTAAGTTTCCGGTAAATGATTTCCAAACGCTACCTATTCCGTTGAAAATTCCACGTTTTTCTCTAAAAACGTATTTCTTTGTTTCGGTCATTATTCTGTATATTTTTGATTTACAGAATCCAATAGTTGTTTTAAAAGGCTTATGTGCGTCTGAACATCTGATTTAAAAGCTACCATATGGTGTACATCTTCATTTACATTATTAAGTATAGTATCTAAAATGCTATCATTATTATCTATAGTTTCCATTAAAGGTTTTAAGGTCTTTATATACAAGAAGTATCCATTTATCATTGGAGACTTTGATTGTGGACTCTTCGTGAAAGAAGATTCCAACGGTGTTATTTATTGTTGTTAGGGATTACTGGGACTCAACCAGGGGTGATAATCCGAGAAGCCTGGAAAATTCATTCATAGTAGGGTTTTGGCCTATAAACATTTATTTTGCTTTTGTAATTAGTTTCAAGGTTAACTACAATAGCAGAATTTTGGAGAATCTCTAAAATTTCGAACGGACCGTTAAATTTATTTTGTGATTCGTTTATAATTTGGATTTCTCGTACTTATACTTTATCTCCGATTTTATATTCGTATGTATGTTGGGATATGTGTTGATCGAAACGTTCTTGTGCTTTTTCTTTTTGTTGAGCGGTTCTAGCTCGAGCAGTTTTATAAAGATACTGCATTCGGTTGCTTAAATCACGCACATATTTGGAGATGAGATTGTTCTCGTTATAAATTGTTTCAGGGGGTCTAGAGGAAGTATGTCCAAAAATCAATTCAAATGGTGTAAAACCATGAGTTTGATTTTTTGTGTTATTATAACCAATACCAGCATATGGGAGTACGTTAAAAAGGTGTTTATTTGGATTTTCTTTTAGATTGGCTAGTATCATTTCACTTAGGGTCGCATGAAATCTTTCGATAGAACAATTAGATTGGGGGTGCCCTACGCTTGAAAATGTTAATTTAATGTCATATAGTTCGCAAAGATTTTTCATAAGTGTATTGTCGAATTCACTGCCCTAGTCACAATGGATTCGTAAATGAATTCCGTAGTGTTGGAAAAAATACTAAGAGTATTGACAATTGTTTTTGCAGTTTTATTTTCTATTGGATATGCCTGTGTGAATTTGGTGAGTTCGTCACGGACAGTTAAGGCATAGTTTTGCGTTGGATATTCGTATAAATCAATATTTATTCTTTCGAATGGCGTTTTAGGGGTGTCAGTAATAACTAGAGGGTTATTAAAATTTTTCCTAGAAATTTTAACTTTTTGGCATATTTCGCATTTTTTGATTAAGTTTTCTACGTCTTTAGTAATTCCTTGCCAATTGTATTTTTCTCTTATAGGTCGTAACGTTTCATTTATTCCACGGTGTTAATTTGTTTTTCTACGGTGATAGTGGTCTAAAATTTGGGGAATTTCATCTTGATCAGCGGTTTTGACAATATTTTGACAAATGGTTAATTTGATATCTTTGTCTGCAAAGATAAATGAAAATGTTTCGAGAATTGGTAATTGAAGATTATTTTCGACATAATACGTGGTTCCGATGTCAAATCTATCTTGACATAAGTAAATTATATAAAACATTCGCTGGGCAACAATTTCAGGGTCAAATGGAAGGGGAATTATAAAATATCTTCGATTTTTTACTGTTTTACTACAAAAAATATTGATTTGATTAGGGCTGAAATTAGAATTTTCTTCAAAAATGTCATCTACTATTTTATTATGAAGTTCTTCAAATTTATTTTGTCTAAAGAAAGTTGTTATATTTTTATGAGATTTGTCTAGTAATTGATTGTTAGAAGTCTCAATTTTTGAATAATCGATTAAAGATTTAGTTTCATAGACATTAACAAATTTATTGTATTCATCAATAACACAGGCCAACACACATTTTGGTGCCTTTTTTAACTGTTCCTGGGTAATTTTTGGATGCAGAATGTAAAAAAGTTCTCAGATCTAGTTAAAAATAAAAATTGTGTATATATTTTACGTTATAACTGTTATAATATTACTATTGCCAGTTAAAAAAAACAAAGACACATGGATTTAAGTATTTATTGCAAAAACTTAATTTACATAATTACATTAGTCACTAATCACATAAAAATTTTCTTTTATACGACTTTCTAGAATGGAGTTTACTATGGCAGTCTCGCTGAAGGCTCCAGCAGTAGTCCGCCAGAAAATTTTGTACTACTTGAACAAATGAAGACCGAGCGTTAGATTCAGTCTCGTTCATTGATGTGGTGAATTGTGGATCTTTAACAAGTTGCCTTATTTGAGAACCATCAAATATACCAGTTTAGTTTCTCCGTGCTAATGCCAGGAAATGTATGTGACAAATACCCAAAACAATTTCCATCTCGATTTAAAACCTTCACAAATTGCTTCATTAGGCCTAGCTTGATATGCAAGGGCGGAAGTAAGATTTTTTTCTCTTGAAACCAAAGGTTCGTTGATCACGTTTTGTTTTCCTTGAATCATGACATCTCTTGAAGGCCAATTTTTGTTAACCCAGTGCTCATTTTTAGCTCTGCTGTCCAAAAGGCACAAAAAAAAGAATATTTTGTATAACCCCTCTGCTGTCCAAGGAGGAAGTTAACCATTTTTAAATCAACACAAATTGCCCACTGATGTTCATCGTATTTATTTTTTCTCAAAACTAATGCAATTGCATATTCTTCCTTCATGGCAGTAGAATGACCAATAGGAATTGAGCCATATTTGTTACCGTTATGTAAAAGAACACATTTTAAACTACGTTTTGAACTGTCAATAAAAAGGCGCCAATCATCTGGAGTGTATTCAGGCAAACCCATTTTTTCTAAGAGCCCTTTTATATTGTTACAGAATACCAAGTCATTTTCCTGAGCGAAAAGAGGCAGCAGATCCTTATCTCTTTTACGATAAATTGTAATATTAGTACCTGGACAAAGTAGATTTTTTTCTTTTAATCTGTATGCAAGTAATTCAGCGGATTCCTTTGAGAGATTCAGGTCTCTTATAAGATCGTTTAGTTCTTCTTGATTGAAATACTGCGTGTATTCACCACACACATAACAAAAAACATCGGGATTATTTACACAGGTACGTCTGCTTGTGGATGCCATTGTTTCAGTTTAGTGTCTTGATACTACAAAACGACCAAAATTTACACAAAATGATAGCACAACTTTACTTGGAAAAACTCAGTAATATACTAACTCGAGTACAGCCAAGCAGATATAGAAGGATCGGGTCATAGGCAATTTACAGGTATAAAAGTAATTAAGAGCAGTGTATTGAGTAGTTCCTAGTATAGGAACATTGAGTCAGGGACAATTCCAGGTATCCATTTAGTTAATTAGATTCTGGGAAATTGCTATTTTGACGATTAAGTACGTATTTATCTCTTTATTTGTTGTCCTTTATCAGAAAAAAATATCAATTAATCTGTAACCTGTATCTCAAAAACTAGTGCTGATAGAAAAAATCTGGTGGCATTTTTGAAATCAGCACATTAAAAACATCTAAAATCAGATGTTAGATTTCCGGCACCAAATTTTTGTTTTCATTTTGTCACCCTGTGTAATTGTTTCTTCGTCGTATTTGTTTGTTGCGATTTCTTCATCTGAGTCACGGTTATCGGCTAAGATTTTTGAATGAAATTTTACACATTCTTGGAAGTGATTAATATTAATTCTGGACAGTGCGTCTGCGTTTTTGTTTATTTTTCCGGGTTTATGAATTATTTTGTAATTATATTCTTCAAGTTTAAGACGCCATCGAGCTAGTCTACTACCAGGGTCTTTAATTGAGAAAAGCCATGTAAGAGGACGATGATCTGTAATAAGGGTAAATTTTCTACCAAAAAGATAGGGTCGGAAATGTTTGACTGCCCACACTATTGCTAGTAGTTCCCGTTCAATAGTGGAATATCTAGTTTCTGCGCCACATAAGGTTCTTGAGACATAGGCAATTGGTAAATCTTTTCCAATAGGACCCTGTGAAAAAACAGCGCCTATCGCAAAAGCGCTAGCATCGGTTGTAAGAAGAAATTGTTCTTCTAAATTTGGATAAATAAGTACTCAGTCAGATATTAAAAAGTTTTTCAATTCTTGGAAAGCGTTTTGAAAGTTTGTATCAAAGTCAAATTGAATGTTGCTAAACCGAGAAATGATTTTATATCTTTGGAAGATTTTGGTTCAGGGAAATTTTAAATACATTTAACTTTTGTTGGATTGGGTTTTACTCCTTCTTGGGTAATTAAATATCCAAGGTGTGCGACTTCTTTTCTCAAAAATTAGCATTTATCAGGTTGGATTTTAAGATAAGCGTTTCTTAGACGTTTAAATACATCAGTAAGTCTTAGAATATGATCATGAATAGTATGGGAATAGACGATAATATTATCCATATATACAAGGCATCTTTCATTTAAGATACTTAATAGAATGTTGTCCATTACACGTTGAAATGTAGACGGGGCATTTTTTAATCCAAATGGCATTCTTATGAATTCGTAATGATTATTTTCTACATTAAAAGCAGTTTTAGGAATATCTTTAGGATCTATTTCAATTTGATGAAAACCAGAGGCAAGATCGAGTGTCGTGAAGTATTGACATTTTCCTAATTGATCTAAGAGGTCTGAAATATTAGGCAAAGGATATTTATCATCGACAGTGCATTCATTTAGCTTACGGTAGTTGATAACTAAGCACCATTTTTGTTTTCCGGAAGAGTTAAGTTTTTTGGGAACAACCCAAACTGGAGTTGACCAAGGAGAAATGGAAGGTTTGATAATTCCTTGTTCTAACATGTTACTTATTTGAGATTTTACTTGTTCTTTGTGTATTTGAGGGTATCTGTAAGATTTGGTAAAAATAGGTTTGGCATTGTTAGTGTCGATTTGATGTTTGATCTGATTAGTGAATGTAAGATGATCTCCTTTAAGATAAAATATATCTTCGAATTCTAAACAAAGGTTTGTAATTAATTCACATTCTTCATCATTAAGATGTTCTGTGCGAAGTTGGAATTTGATTATTTTCAGACAAATAGTAGTTTAGATAATCTTTTGTTAGGTTAGGTAGATAGGGTTCAATTTGTATTTCAGAAAAATCGATAGTTTTAGGAATTGCATTAGCATTAATTATTGAAGTTAAAAATTCACCTCTTTCGTTAACATGGACTGGGGCATTAGGGATATGTACCTTTTCTATTTCCTGTCTTGATAGGATAGCGTCTGTATTAGTTAAATTACACATTAATTTAAACACTTTCTCTGTTCAGCCTTCAATACTAAATTTATTTTCATTTAAAAGTTCGTTTCTTTTTTAGATTTGTTTGTTGGATTTGGGGAAATTCGTCTTCGATTCGTTATAACGGCAAAGTTTTGAAATTAGTTATTAGTTGTCGATTCTTTAAATCAATAGAAATCAAGGCCAATGATACCGTCAAAGCCTATGTCTAAATTATAGATATATACTTTATGAGGGCTTTCGTCATTAAAATTTATTAGAGTCGATTCAGTAATTAAAATTTTTTCGTCTGTTATTCGTTGTATAGAAACTTGTTCAGGGAATCGTTGTTTATAATTTTTTACAGCGTTTTCTTTGAAAATTGATACACCTGCACCGGTTTATCGATAAGTAATTTAAAAGTATTCGTTGCATCTTTAATATAGTATAGTGTCTGGAATTTACTGCAATGAGACGGTTTAGAGAAATTTCTGTTCGGTTTTGTGGGTATTTGGGGTTAGATTTAATGTCTGAATTTGATTTTGTATTTCTGTTATTTCCAAATTGTCTTGGAAAGGTGGATGGTTTTGGTTGGGGTACAATTGAAAATTTTGGTTTTCAGAATTTTCATTGTATTCGGTTTGATTATATTGATTTGTGTTAGTATAATTATTGAGATTAGTTGATTGATTAAACTGATCGAATTGGGGGTTGTGATCAAATGTTTGATCATCATCATCACTATTAGGATTAGAATAATTTTGTTCGTTTGTTTCTATACTCATAATCATCATAGTAATTATTTTCAGAATACTCATATTGGGTTCGACCAAATGGGCTCTTTGATTATTTTGGAAATATGGATTTCTTTGAATAACTGTTTGTCTTTGGTTATTCTGATTTGATTGATTAGGTGTATATTGGAGTTTTGTTTGGTCATTAAATTTTGGAGTGAAAGTATTTCTTTGTGGGTTTGGGTAAAAATGTGGTTTTTGAAAGTTATTTGTAGTTTGAAAATTATTTGGTTTTGGTTGGAAATGGTTCTCATTAAAAGAATAATTTGTACGCTGTAATTGAGGTTTTGGATTAAAATTTCCGGTCTTTCTTATGTGTTGATTGGTTTTTGGTAAATTAGGTTTAGGGTTTTTTTGTGTTTCGAAATAGGATAATTGGAGTTCACGCCTAATTCGTACTTAAGCTTCAAGAAGGTTTTGGGGATTACTTGCTCTTATTATGTGTCCTATCCGGGGATCTAGACTTGTTAATAGAATACTTAATGCCATTGCGTCAATTAAAATTAATTGTGCGCGTTTTTCTTCTGCTGAAAGATTAGATTTTTGAATATTCGCGTGCATTTTTGCGTTTAGCGTTTGTAATCTGTTTAGGAAAGATAAGGGAGACTCATTCTGTAATTGTTTAATTCGTTGTAACTCGAGAGGACAAATCTCTAGTATCGCCAAAGTGAGGATTTAAAAGTTGTTTTATCTCAGAATACATTAATGGATTCCTAGAGCTTATTAATTGCGCTGCTTTACCTCGTAATTTAGTTTTTATGTGAATGACTAATAATTGTTTCTGGTTACCCGAAGACATATTATAGGCATAATCACAAGCATTTATAAAAGTTTGTAAAAATATTTGGTCACATCATACTCTGGGACAATAGAATATATTTCTGATAATTTGTATCGCTCAACTTCAACTTCAACTCGTGCTTGACGTTGTACCGGTTATTGTTGTACCTCAGCACTTGAACTTATATCTTTATCAGGCATTTTGATTAATATGCAATATACCAAAATAGAATGAAATTAAAACAATCGACAGTATTATTATTAATGACAAAATTGTATATTATGTGCACAAAGCAAAATAGGAAAATTCTGTGTTTTCGATTATCAGTATAATCAGCAAAGGTATGTATGAATATAAAAGTTTGTTCAAAATACATACAATTAAATTTATTAACTTTATGATATACTTACGATGTTATTTTCAACTTAAATAACGTTTAGAGTCAGTTAACAGTACAACTAGCACAAAAAAAATTAAAATTTGTTAAATATGTTTTATTTCTTTTAGAAATATGGTTCAATTAACGCAATAATTGAAAAGATCTGGCTAGAAAAATAAATGGATATTTTCTCAAAATATGGAAACATTTTTTTTAGTGTAATTTATCGATTAACTGAATAATCTGATATTTTGACTAGCTTTTTGGTATATTTTTTAGACTAATTTGTTTTTCTTGATTTTTATTTAGGATATCAATTAGCAGTATAATTGATTGTTACAAAAATATCAATTAGCAGTATAATTGATAATATATTGAAAAGTCGAACTGTTTTAGTTAGACTTGAATATGTTTTACTCTTTTGCAATAAAAATATGTAAATATACGGAAAATATGTGAGACGATTCAATATTTACTTACAGTAGTAGTAGAAACATTTGATTTGTTCTCTAACAGGGATCGCTACCAGGGGCTTCACCAGGTGTTCCTAATCCGTAGGTCTCTATCGAGTGGGGACGCCAAGGGCTCTTCTGATCAAAGGACTGGAGTTCACAAGTGTCAGGTGCTGTTTACTGGTAAAGTAATATTGCATCATCTGTGCTGAGTCTGCTAGACGTGCGGCTCCATTACTGTTTATCTCGTCTGGGAACGTAACTTGATATCTTGGTAAACAAGTACATCTTAAGACGCAGGTGGCTTGAAGGTGACATTGGGTAAAAACTCATATAACATATGTATATAAATATATATATAAATATATATATATATATATATATATATATATATATATATATATATATATATATATATATATATATATATATATATATATATATAATAAGTATGTAAAATCTAATTTTAATGTTAAGGTCAAAGTGTGTTTATATATATATATATATATATATATATCGATATATATATTGCAAAGCAGTGAGTACAATTTTCTATTTTTTTTTTCTAAAAATCCTCAAAATTTCTAATTAATGTGCATACAGAGATAAAAAAACAAATTTCTTCTCATATTGCAGCCCTGAAGAAGGTAATAATCATTACCGAAAGCTTGGCGTAGCTCAAAAGCAATTTAAATCTAGCCCTAAATTAGGACCGATACCCCAATAATCAGGTTACTTGTTGTTCAACTAGTCGGTCAAGACTACCTTTCTCTTTAATATATATATATATATATATATATATATATATATATATATATATATATATATATATATATATATATATATATATATATATATATATATATATATATATATATATATATATATATATATATATATATTTATATATATATATATATATATATATATATATATGTATTTATATATATATATATATATATATATATATATATATATATATATATTATATATATATATATATATATATATATATATTTATATATATATATATATATATATATATGTATTTATA